>JAHWFP010047671.1:0-10293 GCA_023313725.1 Lithobius niger | reverse complement strand
CAACAACAACAACAACAACAACAACAACAACAACAACAACAACAACAGCAACAAGAACTGGCCATGCTGTGGACGCCGAACGGTTTGATTGTTGTCATTAAAATTTGTAATGTGGTGAAATAGTTACGACACGACCCCAAATACAGAATTTCGTTGGTCTATTTCAATTCTGGGCGAGACTATAGGAGTTCAAAGTTTGACGTTTAACATGAAAGTTCATGCTGAGGCTTACATAAGGACCGCTACCGCGGTCCATGATAGGTTTGTTCCAAACGCAACCGGAACGACAAGGACCTGGTGGTCACTGACTGCCGTCCGATGTTAAAACTTTTAAAATATTTATAAATTACAAAAGTTAAAATGGTTTAAGGTTTAAAACAAAAACGATGGCTCGGGTGCAGAGGAAGGGTTTAAAGTATTGGCTTGGGGTCACGAATACCTTACCACCAAGGTTAGACCTATCAGGGACACAATGGTTCCGATGGCATCGCTAAACGTGAGGGACAAGTGGGGAGAAAAGCCGGGTAACATCGTCTAAGTTTCGTTAAAAAATAATAATAAAATAATGCATCGCAGTTCAAAGCTTGGCCAAAACCAATTGTCAAGCCAAATACATTTGTGAACCAAGCTTCCTGACAAATAATATAAAGATTATTATTCATTTATATAATTTTTATCATTAATGAAGAATATTCACATTCACCAACGTGCTGATCAGAGGCCCCTAATATTGGTATCTATGTTATAATACCCAACACTTTTTTTTTTAATTTTCTCTGTGTAGCTTTCTTGACTGATACGCTTATTTCATCAGTTCCAATGTCAATACTAAGGTACAAATCTAATACGTTTCTATACATTTTTTCGAAAAATTTAACTGGAGCAAGCAATAAGCTCATCGTTAATATAAATCCATATTATTATTATTGAAGCCTTATTTATCACAAAACAAGAGCAAAGGTGATATTCGGCTTCTTTAAGATCTACATCTGTACACTGTGTATCTTCCTTCTAGTTCCAATTTTTGCTATTCTGCAGAAGTCTGTAGAGGAATTTCTTGTCTTCAAAAGACGAATGTTTGTATGTGTTTTGTTTCCATGCGTTTTGTTTTGTTTGCGTATGCATACGACCCTCTTTGACCTTGAATGAAACCAGGCGGCTGTTTTACGTAAGTTGGCCTGTCAATGGGGCTTGGGAGATACTACGGCGTCTTAAAATACAAGGTCTAAGTACACTGTAAAAATAGACGTTTTATTAGTCTCCTTTTTTACAACATGTTGTGGTTTCAAGCACTCGCTAGTGTGTCGCCCGCCAAGATAAACGATAACATCCAGATAAAATATATATGAGCATGGCGACCACTAGACACGTTGTGTCTTTACAGCTAAGGCAGTTTGGCTGTTGTCAGCCGTCTGAGCCTGAGGATAAATAATAATGGGACAGAAAAGGCTGAAACTTGTTTAATCGGGAGACTTTGGTCGCCTGAAAACATAAAAGTCATTATTAAGGACAGAGCTTACGTCCGTTTTCTTGTTGAAAAAACGACGTGAATAACGTTGATATTTGCCTAATTACTTAATAATTACTACGTACTACGTACTACTACCGCTTGTTTTTGTATCACGAAAATAAATTCCTTCATGCGGTGGGTAAATCTGATTCTTAGCTCATTTTACAGGTATTGCTCTTAGATGTGCCCTTTTCATATGGACTTTTCTAATTGGTCAAGTGGTTCAGGGGTTAGGGAGCCCCAAACGACCAAATTGATTGTTTTACATTGTTTTAAACATTGTTATTATGCAACAATGCCAAACTGAACATTAAAGAAATCAATAAGGCGTTTGCAAGGAGATACTTCAGTACTAATAATCTAAAACAAAACCCACAAGGGTGAAAGAACCCGCTAAGTTTCAGCCAATCAAAGTTGAAAAATCACCTTAAATCGACGCTTATTTTCACAATCACAGGAAAAACAACAAATTTCCGCAAATTTTCGATAGTCAGCAGTCCTGGAGGTGGAATGGCTCAGGCGACTATCATCTTCAGGCTCCACAACAACACAGATCACTACTTCGTAACCACCGTAACGGCGTCTTTTTTTTTGCTACTGCCCATTCATCTACTATCTGGCCAAGTTTGGTCAAAAAATATTGAATAGGAACGGAGATATTAATTTTTTTAAGTTTTGCTGGAGTGAGGACTTCAATCATAAAAAGTAAAGAATATTTACCGTTCCAATATCCTTGCAAATTTTCGACAGTCAGATTTTCTGGAGTTGGAGGGGCTCAGAACGACTGTCTTCATCAGGCTACCACATCACCGCTTACTTTGTCGTGAACGTTCGTCTGCTTTCCTTCGTCTGCTGCTATCGTTCGTTGGAATGCGGCGCGAGGCCATAGCCTCCGTAACTTGCAGGCCAGCGCACTACTTCTCTCGCAGTAACTTATTAAACTCTCCTCTCAGCAGGAACAGAATGTTTGGGTTTGTTGGATATTCATCACCACAGCCTTCTTTCGGCCGTGGTGTTGAATAGCCAGGGATTCTAGGCTTCTCAGATGCACATCATTGTTAGAGTTGGACTTGAGGAGTGTCACAGTGCCTTCCCAGTTGATTTGGTGTCTAGTTTCCTTGTGGTGGACTGCTGTGCCATTCGTTACAACCTCATTCCTGGTGTCCGCCATGTACGATTGACTCTCGTACGTATACCTCTCGTATGTATCAGTGGTAGCCTGATGAAGACAGTCGTTCTGAGCCCTCCAACTCCAGAAAATCTGACTGTCGAAAATTTGCAAGGATATTGGAACGGTAAATATCCTTTACTTTGAAATCTAAGCGTAAAAAAACGTAAACATGGACTCGAATTTTCAAAGTAAGCGATGTGACATTTTTGAATCATAAAGATTAAAGCGTTTGCTGATTTCCATTCAACCATCAACAATGTGTAGCGCTGACGCGGACTACAAATTTGTTAAGAGCTTAGTGGCCCGAAGCCATACGACCTACTACAAACAAATAGCGCGTGCATTTATCGACAATGTTGTGTTGCCGATTAATTCTGGCACTCCGTCTGGTGTTCTGCGGTTCTGCCAAAGCAAAGAGATAATTTTACGGGTTCAAGTAGTGTTCTGCATGGATCTGAAGCAAGTAAAAGTGGTGCTGAGTGCCATGGTGCTAGTGTTGCTGGTGATGCGTGAGAAAGTGACGGTCCCTGGCTAACGCCGCCATTGAAAAGGAAGAGGGGCGACCAGAAGCGTAAAAAGCGTGCAGCAAGGTGAGGTGGAAATGGTAGTTGTGTTGCAGGAGGATCTGATCCAAGTTGTTAGTCAAGAAAGTGACCATGCATATGCAACAGTTGCTCTTGCGGGACAAGAAGAAGTTGTATCTGAAAAGCAGAAATCTTGTGTTGGAAATGAAGTGCAGGCTAATCAGGTAGATGACAGCCAGTCGATTGTAAGTAGTCCAACGATTGAGGCGGAGCAAGGGAATGGGGAGTCTAGTTTAGGGGCCCTAACCTAACCTAAATCAAGTTCAGTGCCATAAATATTGCAACATGGAATGTGCGAGGGGTCAGGGGAAAGCTGCATGAAATCGAAGATCTTTTGCAACATGTGGGAGTTTTGGGCGTCCAGGAAGCCAACAACACGTGTGGCTCTGATGCGTCGGTTTGGTGTGCGGATTATGTGCATTTTAGGGTGAAAGTGGAGTCTTTCATTAAGTGGTCGGTCCCGTACTTAAAGTTGTCAATCAGCAAACCAAATGCGGGGATTAATGCCGTGGCGCTTTGAATGTGTAAGCGGTGGGTATCCCTAGTATTTTTGCATGTCACAGGTAATCCAACAGTAGATGATTGGACTGCATGGTTTATGCAATTTCCGCTGCCGCTAGTTGTTGGAGGGTATTTCAGTGGTCATAATTATGACTGGGGTTCACTGCATGTTGGCACTCGTGGTAGGCGTATTCCTGGTGCGCTAGCTAGGTTAGATTTGCGGATAATGCAAAATAGCATGCCAACTTTTGTTCGGTGGCAGCAAGGTAGAGTACAGAAATCGGTTATTGATTTTTTCGTGTGTTCAATAGGTATCGCGTCAAATTTTGAGTTTGGTGTGTCAGATGATCACCGTGGGAGTGATCATTTCCCTGTTGTTTTGTATAAGAGAGCCTTGTCTGGTTCCAAGGATAATTCTGTGCGTGGACCTCCGGTTGTGTCTAATGGAATTTTTGCTGATTGGATGGCGGCAGACGCTTCGTTGCGGCGACCGTAGCAGCGGCAGAGTAGAAAGGTTGCGAGGACTGGGTGCAGTCGGCCGATTTGGTGGACACACAAGTGCACGGTGGCGGTTAGGGATAGGCAGAAAGCGTATAGGAGGTGGAAACGCACTCCCAATGATGAGCGCTGGCATGTTTATAAAGCGACAGCTAGTGAATCTCATTTTCTGTTGTGGCAGGAAAAGAACGAATACACCGATAGAATGTGCAGTCGCGTTGGTGCCTCATCTTCGCTTTCTCAGGCGTGGGGTTTGTTGTCCCCTTGAACGGGTTGTGAGTCGCCTACATGGATTGACGGCCCTGATGCCGCGATGGCAAACAGGCGAGTGGTACGAGGTGAGGAAATGGCTGACACGTTTAACATGCGGTTTGCCAGCGTTTACAGCCTTTGGAGTGGCATTGTGCCACCTTGTGAGTGGCGTCTTGTTGTTTCCCAGGCTGGTGATATGCCTTGGAATCAGTCGGAGTTCTGAGTCTGCTCTTGCGAAATGCAAGAACTCTAGTGCTCCGGGAATTGATGGAGTTACGTATGGCAGCCTCCGAGGGCTTCCGCATGTTAGACTCATAGAATTGTTGAATTGTTTAATGGTCTCCTGGATGGAGAAATGATGCCTATGTCTTGGATGTTTGCCATTCTGGTGCCTGTCCACAAAGCAGGCAGCATCAGGTCTTGCCTTGTCAACTACAGGCCGATTGCCTTGCTCTCGAATCTGAGGAAAGTGTTTGAGAGGATGGTGGTTCGTAGGCTGAGTTGGCGTATTGAGTATTTTGATTGCTTGGCGAGAGTACAGTTTGGGTACCGACCTAATTGTAGCGCGCAGGATGCTGTGATGTTTCTTTTGACCAGCATTAGAGAGACTTGGGCACAGGGTTGTGTTGTCTTGCCGATCTTTTTGGACATCAAGGCAGCTTATGACACTGTGTCCATAGCTTTGCTTAAAGCATCGCTGCGGAAAATGGATGTTATCAAGCGATTGGTTGATGTGGTTGTTGCTCTATTGGGAGAGCGTACATTTGCGACCCATGTGAACGGGTTTTGGTGTAAGGAGGCGTGCTCCAGCAGGGGTCTGCCACAAGGCAGATGCCTGAGCCCGACCCTATTTGCTATTACAATCAATGATGTTCTTGTGGAACTTGGTGCTATAGCCAACGTGGTATACTACGCTGATGATGTTGCTGTCTGGTTTTTGGGCACTGATCTTGGAGTTATGACTGCCTGTGCTCAAGCTGCGCTTGATAGGGTTGGTTTCCTCCGCAGTGATCGTGGCTTGTTAATGGCATCCGCGAAGACGGAAGTCGTGGTATTTTCGCTGGTTAAACCGGTTGCACTTTCCCAGGTTTCGCTCATGGTGGGTGACGTTGTGATGACGCCTAAGATGCAGGTTAGATATTTGGGTGTAATTCTTGATTCGGCTCTTAGTTGGTCTTATAACGTGGCGAGGTTGCGAACCAGGATTGCAGCTCGTACCTCGATTATGCAAGCACTTGTTGGAAGTCCGAAGGTTCGGAGGAGTAGTCTCTTGGCTGTGTATAGGATGTTTGTTCGTTCCATGGTGGATTACCACCTTCCGTTCTTGTATGGGAAGCAGCGGCACATAAATGCGTTGCAGGTTGCTGTCAATGAGTGCCTCAGGTGGGTGACGGGCTGCATTGCATCTACTCCAGTGCAAGCATTATGGGTGGAGAGCAATGATCTGCCTCTTGAATACAGAGCTGGGGAGTTTCTGGCATCGCTCTGCATGCGGAATTTGAGCAGGGGTGCTCTTGATCCGCTCGGACGGATTTTGACTGACTATGGGAAACTAAGTAACGGTGCGCGTTGTCTCTTCGGTGAAGCAGGAGCGGGTGTTAGCATTCTTAAGGGAATGACTGACAAGTCGTGGACCACAGCGTGGGCTTCTCCTTTGAGCCTATGGTCGTGGTGTCCGGAGATTTGTAGGGTGTTCCGCGTTGTATCCTGGGATGGTGGGATTAGTGTTACGATCCCATCCCTGAAATTAAATGTGAAACGGAGTGTAAGACTAGTCACCTCGAGGGTAACGTGTGAGTTGCTGGCTATTTCGGTGGCGTTGGCTGTGGCTATGGACTTGGAGCAGCCCTTGTTTTCGGTTCAGATGGATTCATTGTCGGGCTTTCAGCATCTTCGGAATTGCGCTCAGCATCTTCAGGTTGAGGATCCGCTGATATTCACGATCTTGTGGAAGTTTTTGGTGGCATCCAGGGTCGGCATGGTGGTTCTGCAATGGGTCAGGGGTCACTGTGGGGACAAGGGTAATGAGTGTGCCGACGGTCTGGCCCGTGAAGCCACGAATGGTGAGTGTGGGGAGGTTGTACCAGTGCTTGCTCCGAGGATGTGGTGCCGACTTGTGCGCAAGAGATCACTGGGGGAGTGGCAGCAAGATTGGGATCAGCCTACGGTGGCGAGAGGGTTTCACGCCGTTCATTCGGTTTGTGGAGGTGTGTCGAACGTTGATCGTTTGAGTTACCAGGATGCACGGTTACTATCCAGACTGCGTACTGGTCACACCATGCTGAGAGGGCATGCGTTTCACTTTCGACGAATTAGTTCACCGGTTTGTCATGTGTGTCAGGTTGTTGAGACGCCAGAGCACGTCCTACTGTTCTGTCCGCGTTATGGACAGTGGCGTGGAGGGATTAGTCCCACAGTTGCGGGCTCTGCTCACGCATGACACGGGAGGTAACTGGGTAGGCAAACTCCGTGCGATTGCTACGTTTTGCAGGGACTCCGGGATTGAGGTGTAGGTGCTGTAACTGGATCCCCGGTTCCTGGTGATGTCTCATTTCTGCTAAGCTGAACAGGCGCTGCGTTTTGTGGTTACAGTTGCTGCAATGGGAGGTGTACATAACGATACGTGGACTGAGTGAGCGCAGTGGGTGAGGTGTGCCAAGTGGACTACGGAAGTGAGGACATGGTGGAATATGTGTGGTGTTGGACAGTAGTGAAGTTTTTAATGTTTCCGATGTTGCTAATGTTCTTGGTATTTTTGGGATTCCAGTCACTTTTAGTGTGTTCAGTGTTTCTAGTGGTTCTAGAGTGCCTGGTGTTTTGTAGTGGTTTAGCGTGGTGGGTCTGTGTAGTGTATGGAATTGGACTACGTTGTGGGGCGTAAGACTTGGCTCAAGGCCTCAATAAAATCAAATGAATGAATGAAGGAGTAATGCTTATTTTGATCACCGGTGGCGTTTACCCAACATACCGAAAAATAGCATTACATATGATTGCAATCTTTTTATTTAATGCCTCCCCAAACGTCAAACCTTAAAAGGCACGTATTGGAGTTAAAAGAGTGTTGAATACCAAATTTCATTGATACAGTTTATGCATGTGATTGAAATACAACATTGCTTGTCAGGGCACAAAGGCTGCCCATTTCCAACAATTTTCAAGCTGTTGCGACTTGACATACTGTCAAGTAAAAGATACTTTTTTTTTCCTGCTCACACGTTTCGTAGCTAACAACTTTAAAATACTTTTATACTTTCTTAACCATTATTATTCGCTGTTACAAGTAGTAGTGTAGTTTGTCCGTATCCACAACAGCTCGGCTACTTTCTACAATACTAATTCTTATCGTCTCATCTGTGACGTTACAGATGAGATGACGTATTGGGTTAGTGTTAGTATGACTATGCATTTTTATAGTGACTTGCACTTTTTTTATTAGATTTTGCGCGGCGTCTACCTCCTTTGAAGGTTGGAGTCAGAAAGAAAGATGGCTTCCGGTTGTAAGTAATATGTAAGGCCTGCTCGCTCTCTGATTGGTCGAGAGTCGGTCACGTGAGCGGAGGACGTTTCCGGTCGTCCCTCGAGCGGTAGGAATTGGAACTAAAAATGAAGAATTATTTTTAAGTAATATTTCTCTGATTCGTTGAGAGAGCTGGTAACGTGACCGACGCCTGCAGCGCCCTTCCGACGGAGATTAGAACTAACTGAATAAGACTGGTGGCAATTATTTGTAGTCTTTTAAATCTGATCGCGACTAGACATGGATGTCGCTACACAAACCGATTTATCCTCGATGAAAGACATTCCTTCATCTGAAAAACGACTTCGAAACGTTTATGCTCCTTCAAGTGCATTAAACCTGAAGGTAGGATCGAGTTTCATTGATTCTTGCGAACGCATTTTAAAAATAATGGAGGTGAAACCTTGTCATGTTTACGGACTTGTGATACAATATGGCAACACAAGACTTACAAAGGAGATATTTGCAAGATCGCTAGCCTATCATGCGAAGAGCTGCTCCATTGACTCGAACGCATTGCTAATTTAGGAACACCTGTTTATGAAGGTGATGCTGTCAATCTAAGCTACGCACGTGAGAATTTCCTTCCATTAAATTCGAATCAGAACTGTTTTAACGCTAATCAGAAACGTATTGTTAACGTATCTGATCCAAATGACGAAAATGAGTCTTTTAAATCTGATCACGACTAGACATGGATGTCGTTACACAAGCCGATTTATCCTCGATGAAAGACATTCCTTCATCTAAAAAACGACTTCGAAACGTTTATGCTCCTTCAAGTGCATTAAACCCGAAGGTAGGATCGAGTTTCATTGATTCTTGCGAACGCATTTTAAAAATAACGGGGGTGAAACCTTGTCATGTTTACGGACTTGTGATACAATATGGCAACACAAGACTTACAAAGGAGATATTCGCAAGATCGCTAGCTATCATGCGAAGAGGTGCTCCATTGACTCGTATTCCATCGGAGGTGAATCTGTCGAACTCTATTGTTTCATACGTTTTAAGGAAAAAGTGATGTGGGGTTTGTGATTTGCCTTTCAAGAATGATGGTTTCATCAATTGTGCCTACAATCGTTCTACTTTCAACAGAAGCCATTCGAAGGAATTTTTTGTCAATGTTATATGCTAAAGATTTTACTCCCGTACAAACAGTAGCATCCCAAGAGCTGCTTAGTTGTGAAGGTCAAGATAGCAGCGAAAGTTATGAATAAAAAAAAAAAAGGAAAAACAAACAGCGTTCTGTAGTGTAAATCGATAGTGGTAAACAAAAATAAAAATAAAAATTTCTCGCTGATACTAAAGTTGCGCCTCCCAACTCAGAGTTCATTCGCTTCAAAAATGTCAGACCGTGCACTTAATGTCCGTTTTAATGAGACGGCAATTACGAGGTTAAGCGACTGCATACAGACATTTACAACCTCGGTCATAAACCTGCTATTTGATATGGTTGGCAATACGAGCGGGGAGATAAGACAGTATGTTCTGGACACCAAGAATGAACTTGAAAATACTTTTGAAACGAGAATAATGGAGTCTTGGCTTAGTAATAGCTTACTGGAAGAAGAAGTTACAAACTTAAAAAGACGTGCACTACAGACGGATTCAAGCGGTGATCTTCAGTATTTAGCTAATGGTAAACGAATAACGAATGTGGCTCTGGCTCTCCACTCTAGTGACGTCACCACCTTATCGTGGTGTAAGCAAAATTGTCTTTCATTAAATAGCCAACGTAACGCCTTCGACTCCAAAAACAAAATGATAAAGAACCTCTTACAACCTACTGAATCTACCGATGCAGTTAATAAACAGTATGTCGATTTCACAAATAATTTATTTGTGTCATTCAATTTTAATGCCCAACTTAATCAACCCTGGTTTGTTTTTGCTCGAGATGCTAGTTTTGTTATGACACGAAAAGCAAAGCTGACGAGAATTTCTTTGTTTTGTGAAAAAGAAAATGTCGATTTAATGGTTAGAGTGGATTTTGGAAGGAATCCGTTTAGGTTCCACAAACCTAGTTACTTGAAAACAATGGAAGAAATTCCAAAGACAGACATACTTATCGAACCTGGTCAAGCTATTGTGGTTTCTAATAGTACGTATGTGAAAGAATATTTAAAAGATACGAAAGTACAAGATACAAAGACAGTAAGTCTGGGCACAAAGTAGTGGGGTTTGCCTCACTTCACACCACATGCGGCTAATTCCACAATACTAATTTCTTATCACCTTATCTGTGACGTCACAGATA
>JAHWFP010047670.1:48969-66125 GCA_023313725.1 Lithobius niger | reverse complement strand
TGCTTGCTTTTGATTTTGCCAACTTTTAATCGTTTAGAGAATGAAGCGAGCACGTTTCTCAGCAGTCTTGCAGTTCACTTCCAGTTTGATGTGTAAGCATGGTGGCAACTGCGCTTGCTTGCTTTGATATTGCCAAACATTAATCGTTTTGAGAAAGAAGCGAGCACGTTTCTCAGCAGTCTTGCAGTTCACTTCCAGTTTCGATTTGTAAGCAAGATGGCAACTGTGCCTGCTTGCTTTGATTTTGCCAACTTTTAGGAAAAAAATTAGGAATTTCACGATACTTCTTGAAAAAACACGAAAAAACATGATACTGTTTCGTACTCCTTAGGTTGCCAGCTACCCCACTCAACTTAAAAAAAAGGGAAAATACTCTATTTTAACGGCATGAAATTTTGCCACGATTCGTGGCATTGTGGCAAAGTAATAACCATGCTTATGTTAAATAAGTACAGGTGCATGCCTGTTTTCATTATCGATTGGACTTAACTGCCAGAGTGGCTGAGCTGGGAATGGAAACCTGGGCCTTATGGCTGAGTGGTAGGGTCTCGGATTTAGGCCCGTATTCCAAATGCGTACTCAAGCTCGAACTTGGACTTCAAATGACCTAACTATATAGTGCCATTCAACCCCTGGTTTCCGTTAAATGCGCCCATTTTAGGTTCTGATGGTGAATGGCGCTACATAGTAAGGCCATTCTGATACCGGCCGGATGTGTACAATTGCTGATACTCGTGGTACGGTATCGGTAACTTTCACCAAAATATTGACTGAACCGTTCGAGATTACGACATGCGGTTTTACTCAGGTTATTGCTGAGTGTCTTCCTAGGTATCTTTTAACTATTGGCTACTATTTAAAAAACGTTTAATTTTAGTAATTATTGAATTTTTGAAGAAAACTACACCATTGACAAAAATATGGGAAGCAAATTTTGGACATCTGTATCGGTATGGTATCGGCAGAATCTTTAAAACTGGTTCGATATTGGTGCTGGATTGGTATCGGATCAGCATCAGTATTGGATCGATATTGGTATTGGATCGGTAAAGTTGGTTTTGGTGCAGCCTCAGTAAATAGGCTTAACTTTATTTCACGTCAAGTTCGGCATTGAGTGCCCATTCGGAATATGGGCCTACGATCTAGGGGGGGGGGGATTGATTGAAGGGGTTGATTGGTGCATCGACAGCTAGATCATTAGCGCCAACCTCAGCAACAGTGTAGATCTCGGGATCGAGGGTTCAATTTCATGGTCAGGCAGTCTGACAGTCACTTCCAAATTTCAATGAAAATAGGCTTGCGTCAGTATTTATTTATGCGAGAGATGTCTAAACTGACAATGAGCTGAACTACTAAGGGTATACAATGTCAAGAAATATAGTACTTGAAAACTGAAGAAATATGGTGTCGGTGTCGGTTACAGTTTTCGCGACCTTGCAGTCGTCCAGTACCATAACCGTCACGAAGACGAGTCGCTCAACAATGTTTTGGCCAGTCTCATCAAAATACGAAGATAATGTGTACATGTATGTCACCTGGATCCACCGAAGGAAAAGACAATTTGCCGAAATTTCGACGGTGATGCCGTCGGAGTGTGACTAATGCCCCAATAAAAGGAAGAGACCCCGTTACCTCATGGCAAATCGATATGAAGCCGTCCTCTCCCCTTTCCGTCTCGCAGTACACCGATTCCACCACCGGAGGAAAAAAAATACTAAAAACCTTTCTCGTTTCGTCTATATTCCTTCACGAGGGTTAGAATCGAAAACCTTAAAACTAAACTTAGGAAAATACCACTTCTATTTTTTCCTTCTTCTTATTATTTTGTAGTTTTCCCCCCTTTTTTTCCTCTTATTTTCTGGTAAATCTTTATATAAAAGCGCTGCTTCTAGCGAAGGAAGCCAGAAAAGATTTTTCTTGGAAATGCTAGAACTGTATTATGCTGGGTCAGCTGAAAATGCAATGCCGGCTTAAATTTTCGTGATCTTACTTTTTCGTTTTTTTTTTTTTTTTGGGAAGACTTATTTTTTCCATCCAACTTTGTAGAGCATGCGATTTCATCTCCACGACACAAGGGCGCATGCGCAGGCGAAATAGGAGATGGCGGAAGGGGGAGGAGGGGTAGAGAGAAATAGGGGAGAAAAAATAGAGACGAGGTTTCTGCATACGGTTACGATATTATTCTAAAAAGATTACAAAATGAAAAACATGAGGAGATACGTACACAAAGTTGTTTCCAACGAAAAAGCCTGCGCTAAGGAAATAAGACTCTTTGTTTCGTTGTTTTGCCATGGGTTTCTTTTGCCTTATTACTCAATTTAAAAACTGAGCCATTGAGTTTCTTCTTTATAAACGCCGGATAATGCGGAAGGTGTCGAATGATAGCCAATTAGGCCAGATACTGATTATTTTGCCGGTTAGGGCGCTCAAATTTTTTTTGGAGGTGGACGGAGGGTCACAAAAAAATTGGAATTCATTTTGGGGTGCGAGAATTTGGTTGTGGTGTCTAATTTGGGGGGAGAGGGGGGTTCACCAGCATCCAGTTGCAGTGATGGTTTCTGGGCCTGAATATAAGTGCCGCAAACAACAAAAGCGCGTAGATGAGCAACGCCTTCCGAACCCCGACGAAGTGCCATCCAAAAAAAAAAAAAAAATGACAAAACCAGGATGCTTGTTGCCTCTAGTCACGTCACAATATTTTCGTGCTAGCCGGTTCCAATTTATAAGGCATAAGTCACAGGAGAAATAGGCCAAGCAGCACTTTATTTAGGTGAAGGAAGAAAGCTCGGACCGACCACGGATCTATATACGTAAGAGGGACGTGGCCATGCGTCTTGCATGTCCAAACGACTAAAGATGGCCGACCGGAAACCTTCAAAAGGGCCGCTCTGGTCGTGTTCGGCGCCGAATCTAGATACGGCCGATATATATTCATCAGTCCTTCCCGCATCATTCTGCAGAGGGTCAAAAGTTGTAGTTAGCGCTGCTCAATGCCGTAATCCCATTTTTAGCATGCTAAACATTTTTAGCATGCCAAAAAATATGCCTCATTAATAGTTTGTTGAAGAACTGGGAGCTGAATAAGATTTGTTAGGTTGGTTTAAGTGTGGGTAAATTTGGGTTTAATGTGTCGTGGATTGTGACAGTGGCTTCTGGTTTTAAGTAGTGCTAGCTATTGATGGCCACCGTGGTGTCTCATGGATGTAAGCGGGGGAGGCGGGGCGGAGGCCATATCATAAAAAATTCATCGCTAGGAATATTATGTTTTTTCCGAACTTTGACAACACGTCGGGAAATCAAATGAGATGCCACGCAGCGCCTTCTGGTCGTTGTGGTCATATCCGGAACAAGGTCTGATAAAGGTTCGGCTAATGTGGTTTTTTTCCGAACGGGAAATGTCACTTGTTACCGACAGTAAGCTTGCAGAGGCCTGGCGCTTAAGATTTTTTGTGGGCCCCACCCCCCAATTTAAAATGGTATACCGTATTTTATTTTTCCTGTGATCGTGAGGTACCCTTGAGGTCATTTCCGGCCTGTGGCCCGATGCTTCAGCACCCAAAGCGCCCCCTTTATTTCGGCCCTGTTATCAACGTCAGTATTGTACCCAACAGGAAGCAGTCCCCTTGTGGTCTGGTTTTTTTTTTCTTTTTCTTATAAATGTAATATAAAATTACATTTTCATTTGATACCTTTTTTGTTTGCTTTTATAAGACGTTAAAAACAAACCACAACGACAAAAAAAAAAGAAAAAGCATGTCTGTCAAACATTTATTTATGTATTGTATTTCTAAATTAGAATTCCAGCGTTACTCAAAAACTTGGGTCGGTTATTAACCAGACCCCGATTTCGTTTTTGTGGCTCGAAGTTTTATCCAAGTACGATAAGTTAAGTACGACAAAACACTTAGTCGGTGGAAAGAACCTTTTCCAAATACATGACCCCAATATTACGAGCATTGCTGTGTCGAATGCAGAGATGGAAGTGGGTCACTCTTATCCGACTCATGACCCCACCAGACCCACTTGCGCCCCGAACCACGACCCACTTGACCCTCCCAATATAGAACAAAGTGTGACCCACACCGTCCGTGACCCATTCCCACTCTACGAAAAAATAATACAGTATGTAATTTGGGGTTTAGTCTTCCGGGGGAAACTATTTTTGAAAAGAGTAAGAAAAATTCAAAGAGTACTGGTAAGATTACCGTGGGTCGGTGGGTTAACGGTCTTGACCCATGCCACTTGACCCACGAAAAAAATGTGACCCATTTGACCCACTGCGACCCACCGACCCATGGGTCAGTTCCATCTCTGGTCGAATGAAGAGAAGCAGATAACTCAAACGTTACAGTGGTGCAGCAAGGCGGCGAGGCACACCAGATTTGATTTGATTTGATTTGATTTACCAGAGCCTACCAGAACGGATCAGAGTTGCAACGATTCTTGAGCTCGGGGAAAGTAATATCTTCGGCCAACGACATAAGTTAATTCATTATTAGGAACCAAAATGATGCGATTCGGGTTTTCTCTTAATTCTTTGTTTGAAACCGTAGGATGGCAAAGTCCACAAATTTGAGACCTTGTGGTCTCCGAATTGGGAGGCCGAGATAATTGAACATCTTAAGTTCTTCGGGAAGCCAGGTGAACTGTTTCCAGGCTGTTCTCCTCGTTTCTTTTCGCGAATATTACAACTGCCGCAACAATGAATTGATTATACATCGAGCTGACACTCGCTAAATCTAGACACACGCTAGTGTGTTGCCGTCAAGTAACAGACATGGACAAAACATCGACAGAACACCGACGTAAATGTGTATTTCTAATTAATGCTCCTTCTTTTTTAACAAACAAATTGGGTGAAGAATGGACTTACACGTGGTAATCCGCAACGTACAATGACAACCACAGGAAGTGAAAACGCCAAACAAATTAAGTGAACAAATAACGGCTTCACCGTCACACAAACATAGTAATAAACGTATAGTCATCGTCCGGCATTTAACGTAAAACAGCTTGATTGATTGACGCAAGGTTGATTTTTAAGCATTATAACGGTGAACATACGTTAAAACACTTTTTTCGGTGATACTGGCTTCGTCGTTGTTCATTGGTGCACCCTGCGGGTACCGTTTAAAAATAACTGAAGGGTTGTATCACTTGCGATCGAATCGGTCACTTTTGTTGAAATCGGTCGCGGAGACGTTTGATGTGAGATGGAAGTGCTCAATTTTTATTACGAATGTTTATTTTTTGGGCAAAGCGAGGCCGACGGACTGAGAGAAGCTCCCGTGTATGAATCAACACCAATCCAAACTTCGTATCCGCAACACCAGAAATTATACATTGATAGCGTCACACCGAGATTTGGTTTTAAGAAATAAAATTTAAAATCTGGCATGTTGAGGAATGATCAAGGTGACAAAATGCAGAGGAAGTATAATAATAACAATAATAATTTATTCCACACTTTGCGCGAAGCCAAAGGGTTCGTATGTGCATGTTTACTACACAATACATGGTAAAAGTCAGAAAGTGTTACACAAACTTCACTAAATTATAAACTATAATATTATTCTAACTACAATACACAGTGATAATAATAACAAATGCATGTTACATTATCCTTAGTCAAAAGTGCAATCTCATATCTTACCAAACCCCAAGAGGGTAAAAGGACCAATCAAGTTTGGGCCATAGAAAGCAGTGATATCTGAGCCAAAATGGCTGCCACCAAGTTTGCGGTCCGAACCGTGATCACCCAAGCTTAACTGACAGTCACCGAGATGTCAGTTACGATGAGTGATTAGTGTTAGGACGGAAAACTTGGTGGCAGCCAGTTTGGCTCTGATATCACTACTTTCTATGGCCAAAACTTGATGGGTCCCCTTTACCCTTCTAGTGCGCTTCTAGAAAAACGCTTCGTGAACTTAGAACGCTTGACTTCCTCCAGAGCTCGCGCAAAACTATGCAGGGGTCGTGCTGAGGCCCCCCCCCCCACCCCAGAGGGCAGAGAATTCCAAATGGGTACAACACGGTTAGGAAAAAAGTGCATGTTATTTTTCTCCATGGTAGTGTGAGCCACTCACCAATTTGTTTCTACCAGTAGTCTACGCACGCAGCCAACGCCGTCCAGCATCGCGCTACGAAAGAGCAAATGGACAAAGAAACAATATGCGATGACTTACCGTAAGATGAGCCACAACGCTGTCTCCAATGCAACACGGGTTGTGTACAGTCGCTTCGCTCCATTTTGTTGATATTGTAACTGATGGTGGCTTAGTTGTTACTATTTTAATGTTTATTCGACGTATCTCTAAAAAAAAAAAGACCATATAGAAATTTAATTACGACTTGCACCTTCTGCTCAATCGCGCATTTGCTTGTGAGCCACTCGACTACGGATGAGTTCTGTATAAATAAGTCGGTAAGTATTTTACGAAATTTGCCGCCATTTGTATTTATGTTAATCTCTAAAGAGAGTGTGTACTGAATTTCAAGGGTGAAAAGATGGTGTAATTAGGCAAACAAATGAGCGCCATTTTGGGGCGAAGCAATCAGCAGAGGATCTTTTCCCCCTAAGTTCTCTTTCTTTATGCGCTTCAATTAGTACCTGGGAAGCATATTTAAGCGCCTGTAAATTAGCGACTAATCTCTGGAGCAAACACTTTAGTTTATTGTTGTAAGTCAAAAGAATTGAAATTGTTTTCCGCAAATATTTGCTTTTGTTGGTCGTAATAGCGTTTTTTTTTTCTTTTTCTCTCCACTCGTTATTTTTTCGGAACTTGATGATGATGAGGGGGTTTGTGTTTTCACAGCGTCAATGTTGACCAAAAGCTTAGAATTAAACGTCGCTTTCTTTGACGCCCCCGCTAATTTTAAAGCTGTATTCACGAAAGAGGCACTTTTGAGAATCTTACAATAAAAGCCAAAAAAAAAAAATGAATAAGAAAATGGCTCAAGTGATGTGAAAGATATTAAAATCGACGCATGCATAATAAAAAAGAAAAATGATTTTATTTGAAAGTTGGTGTTTTCCAAAATCGATTATTTTGTGGAGTGGTTAGGTCAAGATAATACGAGCTGTTCCTGCATGGGCAACTGATGTTTCCAAAATTTCAAAGCACTAACAGATTTTAATTTTCGGAAAGAATTACTAGCTTTCTTTTGGTCACAAACAAATGCAAAAATCCAGGTTAAAAACGCTGCAAACATAAAACACGGCTTCATAACACCGCCATCTTGGAATGGATCGATTCCAAGATGGCGGTGTTATGAAGTCGTGGTTTATGTTTACAGTGTTTTTAAGGTGGATTTTTTTGCATTTATTTGTGACCAAAATGAAGCTAGCAATTGTTTGTAAAACAATTGTAAAATGTGTTAGTGCTGTGAGAATGTGGAATCATCTGTTGCCCAGGGACCGCTCGTATTCTTGAGTTGGTGTTTGGTCTAATTCGACGAAGCCAACTGAAGAACACCAGTGAAAATAAAAATATTGGCGGCTTTAGTGGCTGAACGGTGGCTCTGCCTGAGGAAATTGACCTTGTTGGTGTTTAGTAAGGACACAGGTAAAGTCTGACATTTACCGTCCACCAGATAGTATGACAACAACCCGTCTTGCATACTATGTCAAGATAATGCTACAGTGTCGTATGAAACAATAGAGCCTTCGTGGTCTTCTTGAGAGCTATATGGGCTCAGCAGGAGTTGGAGACCAAGGTCATCGGATCCAGGGCTGGACCAAATGCAGAGGTATTCCGACATGTACGTATGTCCATTCGAAGGCAAAATCTGCTAAGTATATAAAGGAATTTTTCTTAGGGGGAGGAGTATAATCATAACGGAGTAAGGATTACTCCTATTAACGGAGTAATGATAAAGGAGTAATCACAACGGATAGAACCCTTCGTTCCCCCTCCATACAGGGTGTAACTAAACTGTCTGTACAAACTTTAGAGGTCTATGATCGAATGTAAGACAAAAAAGTTCTATAAACATCGGTCCGGAAATGAACCAGTTTTTAGTTACAGCCCCTCCCCCTAAAGTTCTGGGTAAAAAGTTGAAACTTTTTCATAACTGCCATCCGAGTTTTACAAAACAATACAATTTTGGACATCATTCTTGCAATTTCAGAACTACAGAATTCATGTTATAGGAGAGCTCATAGCTTTGTCGGTGGGGCAGTATGGGGGAAGGGGGACAAGGACGGGGGGAAGGGGCATAACTTTTTTGGGCTTTATTTATTGAAACAAACATTACTTGACCATCATTTTCTGAAGTGAGGAATTTGTAGGTTGCTTCTGTTGAAGCAGGAGAGTTAACACGTATATCTGGATGAAGATTTCTGAAGAACGCAAATGTGTACCATTTTAGTAATGGGGTAAAAAGCTCGGTAACCGATTATATGAAGTCAAACCAAGCAGTGCTACGTAAAAATATACAAACAACGTTTCGAAAATTTTCAATTTTCGTCATCTGGTTAGCAATAAAAATTAAAGCATGGCAAAAGCCACTAAGTCATCCTACATTAAAAGCATAAAAACAGTTATTTAAAACGGATAAAAACCACCAATTTCTCCCCTCAAAAGAGGCAGAAATGGCAGCTGAAATGATGGGGAGATATGGGTGGTTTTTATCCGTTTTAAATAACTGTTTTTATGCTTTTAATGTAGGATGACTTAGTGGCTTTTGCCATGCTTTGATTTTATTGCTAACCTGATGAAGAAAATTGAAAACTTTCGCAACTTTGTTTGTATATTTTTATGTAGCACTGCTTGGTTCGACTCCATGCAATCCCATTTTGGTGTAATGTGTTCCAGGCGTTCTGAGTCCACAAATGCTTGCAGTCTTATAATCCATGAAAATAAGGTAAAGAATTCCTCGTGACGAACCAATTTCCCAGTCCATTTCTGAACTCACATTATTGACGTTTTCGTTGTCAGCCGGCAGAACTAAAACCCTCGGTGCCATGTTGAAATTTCAGGTGATTTCTAGCTGCGAAAATGCAAGGGCGAGTTGTTGCGTAAACGCGTCCTTAGAATTCTTAGCTTTGCCTGGCAGTAATATCCCGGCGACGTTGTTTCCACTGGCCTGGAATCTTCCGTAAGCTCTCGACTAAGGTTGTTCTCAGCTGACTGGGTTTGTTTAAGGCATGCCTCGAATGTGTGGCGCAGTGGCACCCCGACCACTGCACTGTAACTGAGGTTGGGGCTAATGACCTAGCTGTCGACGTGCCTTTAAGCCTTATTCCCCCCTCCCCCTCCCTCATCTGGCGGACCGATCCTTATCAACCATAAGACTTAGAGGTTCTTCAGGTTTGTTGCGCCACACAATTAAACAATTGCAAGTAGGCTACCAACTAACTGTAACAATCCTTTAGAATCGAAAGTCGACTTAAAATATGTTAGATAACATGTGGGGAAATTATATATATATATTTTTAAAGAGAAACATGTAAAGTTTTAATCCGTTCCCGTTTCAGCTCAGCTTTATTTCTCAGCCCGTACACCAGCGCCACCGCCTTAAAGTGTGCAGATTTTAACGGTTGTTTTATAAAACACACTCGCAGCAACAAGTGAAGGAGAAAAAACACAAAAAGCATCTAGCTTTTCAACCTTGCTCTTAGTCTGAACTTAGGTGCATTAAAGCAACGTACGAGTAAATCCCCTCCATTTAAGCTGTTGCTCAGGGAACCCATTGACTCGACAATAACAGGTGTGCCCGCGTGCGGCATTAGGCCTAATCCCACTTCACGCTGCAACTCCCCGAGCATGCAGAAAAGCCAACTGTGATTTTCGCTGCACGGAGTGATAAGCCTAAGAAAACCCGAAATGGAATTCGCTGTGCTGAAAACAATGGGGTAGTGGGAAGTTAAAGCTAAAACGAAAAACAGAAAGAAGGCGAAACCCAAAAAAAAAAAAAAACGGAAACCACAAATAAATGTATTGAAGTAACTAAACTCGCTGTTCACATTTTTTTTTTATTTCAGTAAGTGAACTTAGGTGACCCCAGAGGCACTTTTCGTAGCATTACAAGAGGTACGGAAAATCGGTCAATCACATTCGAATGTGAAAACGTGTAAGGCCCCCCTCCCGGACAGAGATGGTGCAGCGCCCACAGATACACTTTCAAACATACATTGTACCATTTACATTTGGAAGAAAACGAAAAAAAAATTTAGTTCGGCCAATGTAACGTAGAACCATGAAATTGGGCTGCTCTGATCTTTGGGTTACTATGATCAATGACGTAACAAGAAAATTAACTATTCGTCAAACATAAAAAATCGACAAATTAAAAAAAAAAACGTTATGTTTTTTAAAATGGATGTTAGGGTTCTGTTTTGATTTTACACAATAACTTCATATTTCATAACCATAGCAATCTTTAGTTTATAGAACTAAATTTGGAGGAATGCAGATATTTACTGCTTGTGGATCAAAATAGTTGTTCCTTTTCCTGGCCATATCTATACAAAATATATTTGAAAGACTACTTCTCCAGAAGTGTAATTTAACGTAATAAAGCTAAAAATGGAAAAAAGGTGTGCTCTACTGCAGATCCATGGTGGCTGCCTATAGCATGGTTGGAAGTTTGGACCACATGACCTCAGGGCGAAAACGTGGTATTTTTGGATTTTGGACATCAACCATTCCTTGGGTTAACGATAAAAATGTTAAGAATTAGTGATTACTAAGACTGTTTTGTAACGGCTTACGTGTACGGCAGCACGCAACTCACGGAGCTAGCACTCAATAGTGCACCTTGCCGATAAAAGAGCTGTTGCGCGCCACTAACTACTGTGCACACAACGTGACCCAACAGCCGGATGACGATCAATTCCTATAGAGCAGTGATATTTGCCGCCATATTGGTACCAGTATGGGTTTTGGAGGCCATAACTACAAGGTGCACTACATAAAAATGGAGTGAAAAACAACGGAAGAGCGGATTTCTTAGCCTTAAAATAACGTTGTTTTCTCCAACAACAAAAATCGCGCGTTTTAGGTCTAAGAAATCACTCTTAACAGCATCGGCTTCAGTATGACGCCCTTCTGTTTCTCTCTGCAGTGCCCCTTGCAGCTAACCCATTAAGGCTCCAGCATAGAGTTATACTCAATAATACTACGTTGTGTCACTGCCCTGTTATGTGACGTTAAGCCTTAGGCAAGGTCTATTGTTATCCACCAGTATAAATACCCGTGGCCCCGAACGATGGCTCGCTAGTTGGTGTTGGGGGGGGGGGGGGGGGTCGAACTGAAAGGTTAGACCTCTGGAGCCTACAAGGGTCCGCTAGAAGGGTAAAATGTGGCTAATGCCTCATATGTATCGCTATGTGTAGAGTCCCCTAGCTATGCAGTAAATAGTAAATTAGGATTGATCCCTGCCTTGAACTAATAGTCTATTTCCTCAGCGACCTTGCAGTTTCACTACTCGAGAAATGCTCAGTACTAAATCAGGCTGATCTGGCAGCTTTCCTGAGGTTGGTAGCGCGTGAGGTTGTCCATACGTGCCTCCCTCCTTGTGACGGCTGCTGCGCACATGTCCCTGTTAACTGCGATGAAATTCGCGAAGGAAACGTACAAATTATGCTTTTAAAAGAATCTGATAAACGCAGAGAATCGCAAATATGCACCACACTTTGCAGGGCAGACATTTCTGCAGTCAATAATAACTATAGCGTGCCGCGGACTTGGGCGAATAAAACTGGAGGGAGAAAAACCGCATTCACGAAGGTCGGAGGCAATTAGATTTTAATGAGTTAAAGGGGAAGTACGAAACGATTTCGGGGGCTACACAATCACCATACCATTAGGAGAATGAAAATCGAATTAATCGGCCATTTCCGTCGTCGAATGTGTTGATAAGGTTGCGTCTCAACAGTAACAGGGAAAGGAAGAGTTGTATATTATAGTTTTCTGATAGTGGCACCAATTTTGTCGTGTGGTATGGCGAAGCGGTTATATCTTTCGAAATTTAGGCTCTAAAGGGGGAAATCTTGAATATTAGAGTGGGTGATAAAAAGTTATGAATACTTTTAAAATACTGAAAATCTCCGTAAAATTACGGTACAAAGACTGCTGATTTATTTCCAGTTCTTTTAAAGGTATACACCTAGAAATGCATTGTACCATCTATTGTGTCCGCGGCCTATCTTGAGTCCTGCAGGTATTTTATGAGTGGCTACGTCTTCCTGGAAGGGGCGGGCTTAATCGACGGCCGCCATTGTTTTTGTAACCATCTTGGATATCAACAAGGCACTCTACTACCAAAAACATACAATTGCTTATCTGTGTCGTTCTGGGGCGAACTCAAGATAAGCCGCGGACACTATAATGATTGAAGATGTGAACACGTGATGCAGAAGTAATGATAGGACATGTGACATCTTAATACATCAGAAGAAGATATAGTTTGTTGAGATATTGTGAAATGGTTACATCTTTCGAAATTTAGGTTCTAAAGGCGAAAAATCTCGGAATATTAATTAGAGTGGTGATAAAAAAAAGCTATGAATACTTTTAAATTTCAGATGTAATCATTGTAACAAGGGGCGGGGGGGGGGGGAGTAAAACGTTTGTTACGTAACAAACTGCTATACTGAACCTCAGCCAACTCTAGCATTTTCGGTAAGAGAAGGACCCTGTGATGTCTCCTGCTCATGTCGATTGTGGCATGTAAAAGAACCTAGGAATTTCCGATGGGATCTACCTAGCAAAATTGGCCCTCTCTCCTTATGTCGCCATGGCTACGGCTGGGAACGCGTCAAAAAGCTAAGCTATACTGAATTTAAAGAAATAAATGAAAGCAACATAAACCGTTTCTTTTTCAGTTCATTCGCATCTTTTATTTAGCAATTAAATGTTTTTATTTATTTATTTTTTTTTTTATTAATGACAAGTATAAATAGTCTGAAGTTTGCAAGATTTACTCCTTTGCTTGCTTGTATTAGGAATTAACGCCGATATGGGACATGCACTAGTCATCCAAGGATGTTTCAGCTGACGCATGCTTGGATGACTATAGTGTCCGCGGCCTATCCTGAGTTCGTTCCAGAAACGAACACAGATAATCGATTGTATGTTTTTGGTAGCAGCAGAGTACCTTGCTGATATCCAAGATCGTTACAAAAACAATGGCGGCCGTCGATTAAAGCCGCTCCCTCCAGGAAGACGTAGCCGCTCATCAAATACCTGCGCACACAATAGTGCATGTTCCATATTTGGTGTTAATACTAGTTGTAGAGGGGAGGGGCGATAAGGGAAACCATTCCTATCTCTCAAACAGTGTATTATATCCTATAAGTCAAACATGGCTGACCTGCATGCACAGCAGTTACTTTTAAATCAGTTGTGTGTGGATATTCCATATTAAATGTTAACTAAACCAAAGTAATTAAGTTAAAAATGAAAAGTCAAATAAATAATTGGGGGAGGGGAAGGCCTTACTTAAAACTTGTGTCATACGAAGTACTTCATAATGGCACAGTTTTAAGTAAGGTACGGGCCCATTTGGGCCCACAAATTATTTCTTTGTCTTTTCAGTTTGCCGAAGGAAAAAAAATCTACCTACGTGAAGTTTTCCTTGCCCCCCTCCCCCCCCCCCGGCACACCTTTGAAAAAGACTGAAAAAAGGAGAAAACTTAATGATAAAGCTACTAGCAGTCGTACCCACCTTAGCCTGCGGTTTTTGTTTCGTCTGGGGCTTTATTTCGCGATGTTCGACCAGTGCTTGGTTTGATAGGCTAATTTTCCTTTTTCCTTTTCCTTTTTTTATTCGCAGTTTTGTTTCACCCGTGGTTGCTTCACAGTTTTCGCACGGCGTTGCTTGGACGTTCATTGAGACCGGTATGTCTCCTGTAATACTCCTCCTTCCCCCATTCTCTCCCTATTACATAAGCCTAATCCGGCAAATAATAGGCCTAATCCTGCAAATATAGGCCCAAGTTCACGTGACTCTCAAATTACTGCCGTACTAGCGTGGAAGGGAAAAGTAAACCAGATATTAGTAGGCCTAACCAACTCTTGGTTTAAATTATTTTACTGAGGTAAGAATAATGCTGTTAGAATAGAATTAGACGGTACCAAGCCAGCGGCTAAGACTTAAGTCCCTCTCCTTCCCCTCATATCCCAAACGGAAAGAATAAAATCAGATGGGAGAAAAGCCATGGAATGTGATATAGGCATTCATTGAAACAGTTGATAAGGGTCCAAAACATCTGAAGAAGGTGGATAGTTCCACATGGGCATAATCCCTTTCAGTAAAGACTGGATTTCAAACTAGTAATCGGTGGGCCTGCTCTCTACTACGAATTGAAGAGTAGCATAAGAATTTAATAAAGAGTAGCAGAAGGGTTTACATTAATGTGATGATTTAAGATTTTACAGCATCAGATCGACCTGTTACGATAACGCCTATTTTTCCCCCATTACAATTTGTAATATCAAGAATTTCAATAGGATTTGGGAGGAGAGGAGAATTTGTAACTCTAAAAAGTCGCAATTGAAACACGTTAGATTCGTCCAGGGCTATCTACAGTACTGGCCGGATCTTGAATGAAAAATAGCATTACGAGACTGGGTTGGCAATATGGCCGCCGAAAGTGCCGCTGATACGATTGAGTTGCCGCATATCGTCAACCGAGGGCGACACCCACCGTACAAACTGCCAACGAACGTGTTGCTTTTTTTTTTTGCAAACGCAGTGAAATAGCTGAAATAACTGTGATATTTTTAAACACCATTTAAAAATACTCTTATAAATAATAAAAAAAATTGCCACCAAAATCTACGTAAAAATTTAAATTATTATTTCGAAAACCACCACTATCCGGCAATGGATGTCGCGTTGCACCGTACAAAGTTGTTAACCTCGAAGAACAGACCTCGACGAAATGAACCAGACGTGGCGGCCATTTTGTGTACCCCCCTAATATCGTTGTGGAGCGGGCCAGTCAGTTTAGTGGCCATGATTCGTCCATCTTAGTTCAGTTCGAGTTTTCAGAGGGCGCCACGCGTTCCATCTGGTAACTTGTACTCATTTTTCAGCCCAGATCTAAAGTAAACTAAATTACAACTAAGCTATAGGATAAATAATAATTAAATATAAGCTAGTTTCGTTTAGTTTAGTTTAATTTTAGGCTAAAAACTGAGTAGAAATTCCCACATAAAACGTGTGGCGCCCTCTATAAACTAAGAATGAACTATAATACGAATGTATCCAAGACGTTTCGTCACAAATTCCCCTCCCCAACCCTATAAATTCTTGGTAATATTAGGATCTCGCATGCCCACAGGGTTTAGCATGCCCTGCTATTCCTTCTCCGTCGAAATACAGTGGGATTCTTCACAGAAATGGCAGGCAAAAGTGGTCGATCACTACACACTTGATAGGCGCACGAAAAGCGGTTGACAGTCAAAGAGGTGAAATCGTTCGCTTTCGCCTCTCGCGAAACCTTCATAATTATTTCATGGCGGATTGTCACCGATTTTGTGAAGCGAGGTCGCGCGACTGTAATAGAAGAAGGGAGAAGGGAAGAAAATGGTTTGGAAATTGGGCTCTTTTGGAAATGGTGGCGTCCTCGCCGGGATCCTGGAATTTTGCCAAAAACCGATTCGTTCCCTAAAAATTTGTGTGGCTGGCAATGAGAGCAGAGACTTGTTTAATTCGGTATTGATGTGTTAAATTTGCAGAGAAATAAAGGCGAAAAGGTAATTGATTCTCAACTCCATATGTATTAGATCCGCTCGTTATTAGTCGTTTCATGTGACGTTATTTTTGTTTGATCTCGTTAAGGCGCGCGTATTTATGGATTTCGTGTTTAACGGCAACCGAAACACAAATGTATGAATTTGAGATTATTTTTAGAGACCGTTGTGAAAAATTAAAATCATAATTTCATCGAGTGCTTTATGGATTAGCCATGTGCAGGGGGTTGGCTGTTAAGTAATGATAAAATTGTTGCCAGCTCCTCGGTTCGCAAACTACTTTCATTGGGAAGGCGCCAAACGATGCATGTTAGCTAATG
Source organism: Lithobius niger (assembly GCA_023313725.1). Classification (NCBI taxonomy): domain Eukaryota; kingdom Metazoa; phylum Arthropoda; class Chilopoda; order Lithobiomorpha; family Lithobiidae; genus Lithobius; species Lithobius niger. The sequence goes on along the minus strand of JAHWFP010047670.1, from coordinate 50,101 downwards.
AATGTATAGTGGCATTGGTGGGGAGATCGTGTTCAGTAAAATTCTAGTGTGCCAGTGCCCATGCGACCTCATCAGTGGAATCCATTAAGTCGCGTGTTCCAGTTCCCATATGAGCTCATCAAAATATAAAGGCGTGATGCCAGAATGAGAGAAGGACAATTTTGCTAGGTAACTCCAATCGAAGATTCTTAGGATATTTTACATGTCACAATCGACATGAGGAATCAGAGCATCACAGGTTTTTACAAAAACCATGCGTTTGTTTGTTTGAGGGTTCGTATGGTTTTTGCTGCTGCTCGGGACAAAATAATGACGTCGTTTTAGCCTTTTGGTGCAAGCAAATCCACGGCCTGCCGGTGCCACTTCAAGTGGGCTGTGGCAAATTAGAGAAACAGAGAAGCAAGATGGCGATCACTTCGTAAAGCACCGATTCATATACACAGTAATGAATGCACATGTTTAACCGTTAGTATCCTCAAAACTTGTTTCAAAACCTTATTTAAGTTGAGTGTTGTTTTTTGGCCTAGTGTCCATTTTTTTCTAGATACTCTAAAAAGTTGATTTTCTTTCACAGTCCACTCACTGTTTTGTCGTAATGGAAGCTTAGTGAACATCGTACTGCGAATTCCGAATATTGCAAATTCCATGTTCCCTTTATCATAAAAATCTGAAATTTCAGCAGCACTCAGAACCACGTCGCCCTGAGCATGCATGCATACCAAGTGAGTGCAAACCCTCAGTGCAGTTCTTGCAAACCACTTATCAGATCGGGGTCAGGCTTGGTCCAAATCTGACCACGATGGACTTGGTGAATACCTTTAGTGTATTTTTCGCAACCGGCTTATCAGATGGGGGTTAAAGTTGATCCAGGTCTGACCCAGATGGACTTATTGAATACCCTCAGTGCATTTCTCGCATGCGGCTTATCAGATCGGAGTCAGGCTTCGTCCAAATCTGACCCTCATAGACTTGAGGATTACCCTCAGTGAATTTCTTGCAAGTGTTTGTCAGATTGGGGTCAGGCTTGGTCCAAGTCTGACCTTCATCAACTTGGTGACTGCCCTCAGTGCGTTTCTCGCTAACCACTTATCAGATGGGGGTTAGAGTTGATCCAAGTCTGACCCAGATGGAC
>JAHWFP010047670.1:6800-23009 GCA_023313725.1 Lithobius niger | reverse complement strand
ATTCGGTTGTATATTCGGTATTCGGCAAGTTAAGTATGCAGTTGTATATTCGGTATTCGGCAAGTTAAGTAATCGGTTGTATATTGGGTACTAGAAAAATTGTGCATTCGGTGCGTTAGTCGTAACGCTTATCGTTCCACAAGCGAGTCCCGTTCAACATCCTTGCTCATCCACGCGGTGTTAAAAAGTCCACAAGTTATAATTTGTGTATTACGATTATTGTAATTAGAAGCCCCCAGGTATAAATTAGTGAGCACTTTTCAATCCGGTGCTTTTGCGTTTGGTGTTTGCTCCACCCACACAGGTAACAAAGCACTCACCTAAAATCAATAGCAACGTGAGGACGCCCATGGAGTGGGGCGATTTTTTTCTTTTACGAGGAAGTGTTTGTGGTTTAAACGACAGCCCTATTATAATGTGTTTTTTTTGCCGGGCGGGGGCCGCGCTCGGGCGATTATTTTCTAAATTTTGTAAAAATAGTCATCGGTGAGGCTTACACCGATATACTGAACCGGATCGGTGCCAATGTCCGTGATATCAGCTGAAAGAGCGATAACTCTGGAACCATCAGAGATTAATACATGTGGTTTGCGGCGTTTTGCTCTGGAAATCACCGGCTATCTTCCTAGTTATCCATTAACTGTTCGTTAATATTTAAAATTTTTTTTAAATTTTAATACTTACTAGGGGATCCGGTAGTTATTAAAATGCCCGGTTTTAGAGAGCATTGTAGTGATTTTCCGTTTACGTGAAAATACTGTTATTTCCCATTAGCAGTCTCCTACGCTTTCATGAGATTTAGTTAGATCCAGGGTTAAGAGACATAGAATCCTAGGATCCCGTTTGCATGAAAATATTGCGAATTGAAAAAAAAAACAAAAAACGTGACGTCATCAGTACTGTACACCTTTTGAAAACACAGTTCGAGTCATCACTTACACAGACAATTCAGCTTGAAACAAACAAAAGAATTAGGAGTATCGAAATTCCCGATGCGAAAACACACAAGCAAAAGAATTAAGATTATCGTGATTCCCAGTGCTGACACAAACAAACAAACAAACAAACAAACAAGCGGCTACAGCGACTGCCTAGTCGCACCGGTCTTCTGTACAGTTCCTCCACTTCCAATGTTGAGGCGCACACCTCTATCATGCACTACAACGGCTGTTATTATTTAATTTAGTTACGTCGAAGCAGTCTATTAAACAATGGACGTTGTAAACAATGGTCGTCAATATCTGGTACTGTTGCGAAGTTGAAAAAAGCGACGGACGGACGGACGGACGGACAAAGTCGTTGCAATAGTCTTCTCGCCGGTTACGGCGTACAGAAGACTAAAACTATGATCTTAGTTATTGATAAAAAAAAAATTGATATCCGGTATCAGGAAAATTTTAAAACTGGATCGGTAAAGTTGGTATCGGTCAGCATTAGGTCGATCGCGTGACTCGGTATTATGTACATCCTCGTAAAACAAAGGGATTCGTAGTTTAAAAATGGTTTGACAAAAGTTAAAATTTAAGCCGAAAATTAACTCCCAAGTTTTATGTTGAGCATATAGAGAAATGCACCCAAGCAAACGGAGGCACCTAGCTTAGTTTTAGCGATGCGCGTTGCGGAGCAGGGTAAAGAAGCTCCTCTTCCTGTCTTGTCTGGTCATGCGGCATTTCACGATGGGCTTTCAACCCGTTGCCCAGTTTGTTTCAAATTTTCGACATGGTTGTTACGCTTCGGTGGTATTGTACGAGTGCGGGAATTTGCGCTCGTTAAATCCACTATAGCGGTGCACACACCCCAGAAAGGGCAGGGGCAACTTTTAGTAAAAAGGGCACAGTACGTTTTTTAAAGAGAGCGCCAGAGAGGTTTTTTTCTATTCGTCCTCTTAAAAAGAGATTTAGCTTATCCCCAAGGTCGTGGCTCGTTTCGTTCACATTTTTGTTTTTCTCGTCCGCTACCTCGACACATTTGCACCAGTATGCTGTTTCTCCGCAACCAATCGTGTTTAATTTAGGCTGAAGCTAGGTACAAGGGGTATTTCGTCCTCCTACTGAAGCGATCTTCCTATCCTCAAGGTGGATTTTTTTGGCTCTTTTTTTTTACCCTTTAACATTTTTTTGCGCTTTTTAGGCCTTTTTCTTTGCCTTTTTTTTAACCTTTCTTAGGCCTTTAGACTGTTTCTCATACGAGCAAATGTCGGCGTAAAAAGGCCATTTTTCTTTTTTTTTTACAAAAATGGTAATTTCCTAAAAGGTCAGGGGCACTGCCAACCCCCTCCCCCCTCCTGTACACGCCGCGGGTTAAATCTAAAGGTATTATAATTTTATGGTCTTCAGTGAATTACGGGTATTGTTTGATAAAAATGTTTGATAACAATTTCATTTCTAGAAAATGCTGGCTGGCAAACACTGACTGGAAAAAGTGATTTCCTTTTCCTGGAAATAATGGAAATTCCCTTTCAATCTTGAGTGTTGGTGTACAAAGTCAGTAATGGGCAAAAAAAATGTGCTGTTCGTGGCTAGATTTTTTTTTGTTAAAAAAGTTTTTGTGTTAAAACAAACACGTCAAAACTTGAACCAAAACAAAAGATTTTGACGAAACGGTTGACTACAAATTTATTTAAGGCCACCGAACACTCACTGAAAATTGGAAATTACGGCGTAAATACTAAAAATAATTGAAAAACTAAACTCTAGTACTCTACAAATCGTAAGTATGTCATTACAATCACCAACATCTATAAGAATAGAAAATCATTGTAAATACTGAAATATTACTTTTTTCCCTTTCTTTTTCGAGTGAATGAGTTGTTATAGTGACTTTCATAAATTTCGAAACGGGATCCTAGAAAATTAACAACAATTTTTTTGCAACTTTTTTATCGCAACATTTACTTCTTTATGGGTATTTTGCGCCCGCCTTAGGGAGAAACTAGGCCCGTTGCCTCTAACCACAGAACCGAAAAATTCTAAATGGCGGCCTGATTATTCGGCCTTATAGTTGTAAGTTCGTAATCAAGAAACCCCGTCAAAAGGTTATGGGTGTTTTTTTTTTTTACCCAAATTAGCGAATAAATCAGACATCAAACATTCAGGGATATTAAAGGGACCCTTCACCTTTTCAACTCCTAGATGCAGCACCGTATAGAATCTACGAGCAATATAAAGAAAATAGCGGTAAATTAAAACTGGAACAGCGCTATTAGCAGCAGCGCCGCGATTTTCATTACTAAAACGAGATCACGTGACCCACATCAGCCTATTGGATGACGGAGACTCTGGCACGTGGATGCTGCGTTTAGAATATGGGCAACGATATCGAAATGGGTAAACGGGTGCCTTTAATCAAAAATTAAAGTGACACTTTTTTGCTGACAGCGCTTCAAATATCAAACCGGAAAAAATATAAAAGACATTAAATCTTACTATACCACGCGCCATGGCTGTTTGCTGTGACGTGCATATCACGTGACTGGGCTAGTCCAATCAGACGGCCAAACAGCCGTTGTTCTCGTTCGTCATTGGTTAACTCGTGGTGACGTCACGGCAAACAGCCATTGCGCATGGAATAAAATACTTAAAAGGACATAAAACCTTCCGGTATGTCGTGCGACCCGTTGGGAATAGCGTTTGCAACACTTGCACAGGTTAGAGTTAAATGTCGCAAAATCATCTCGCACGCAAGAAATAACAAGAAAATGAACGTGTTGGCAACATATACGTTAGAACTATTGTCGCAAAACCGAGTCATGCAGGAGAGCCAACTGGGATTTATGTCCCTTTAAATCTTTTAAGAAACTTAAAGGGGCATAAATCCCAGTTGGCTTTCGTGGATGACTCAGTTTTGCGACATTAGTTTAAACGTATGTAAATGTTGCCAATGCATTCATTTTCTTGTTTTTTCGAGAGTGCAAGGTGATTTTGCGACATTAACTGCAAATGTTGCAAATTATGCTATTCTCAACGGGTCGCACGGTATACCGGAAGGATTTATATCCCTTTAAAGCAACATCCAGCCTGCCTTATAACCTTCCGCCTGCCTCACAACACCCACGCGACGATCATATCCGCGTATTTATTACCTCAGCCAAGATCAACTGAGACGGTAGCTTCGTTCCTCCCAGCAAAAAACGTAGCTACTGTCTCAGTTGGCATTGCGCCTAATAGTCCAGCCAGCGTGAACCCATTGATTGTGTCGTCAAAAACCGGAATGATTCTTGTATTTTAAAATCGCAATTTATGATTTTCTAGACTAGTGTCTTATAATTTTGCTTCGGCAAGCTATTGGAATAATTAATTTTAATTTTTACTGCATTAGCCTTCTAGATTTTTGATCTCCTAGTAATTACTAGCAAACGATTAAAATTAATACTGCGCACACACAGATAAAACTTCAAGGCCATTGTAGGCGCGCGATGCATCGTATATATTCGGGACGAACGTAAATAAAGTCAGTAGCCTAATATTCAACAGAAAATCTCTCAGACGCCACATTTTAAAACGGATTTTTAGCAAGGGAAAGACTAACGGTAAGGAAATAGACCTTTGGGGCCGTACTTGAAGTGGAGAATCGAGAAAAATGGCGCTGGGAGGTATATCCCTTTAACAGGACATGCCATCTCACTATATTCGAGCATCCTGCGCAAAGTAGCTTTTGCAATATTTTACACAGATTAGAGTGAATGTAGAGTGCAAAACCGTTTCTCGCATGAGGAAAAAATAGGAAAATGAATACTTTTGCAACATTTCCACGCGTCTAAAGCAATGCTGCAAAACTGAGCCGTACTGGAAAGACAACCAGGACGAATGTACCTTTAACACACCAAAGACCTTATCATACACGACCGTTGATCGAAAAACCTAAGGTAGATTTCTCCGGTTGGCTTTCCTGTAAGGTACAGTGTTGCAACATTTCTTCACACGCGCGTATATGTTGCAAACATCTTTTATTTTCCTATTTTCCCCTCCCGTGAGAAAATGTTTCAAATTATATTTAGCGCAGGATGCTCGAATAGAGTGAGAAGGTAAATAAGTCCCTTTAAGCAACAATGTAATTTAACGAATCTTAACGCTTTCTTCTTGCTGCAATTACTGAACCATTTTTTTTTTAAACTTAGTATCATAAGCAATTATTTATTAAACAGGACAAATACGCCCATAGGGCTAGAAAAGGGGTTAATAAATAAATACGGGTGCGAACCTATTTACGTTGCCTTTTGGACTGGAATGTCAGACCTCCCTAAGCGAGGTATTAAATTCACGACCTTTGAAACCAAACGCCGCGGTCCTACCGCTGAGCCATACTGACACGGCTCGGCATTTGGGTTCAAAGGTCGTGGATTCAATTACCCTCTCTCAGGCAGTGTGACGTTTAAGTCCAAAAGGCAGCGTAGATAAGTTCGCATCCGTATTTATAATTAGCAATTACTGAACATTAGAAACCCTGAACATTAGAAACCCAAGCGGTCTACATACTTTAACAAAAAAAACAAACAAAAAACCCACTTATTTTCCAAACATATCTCCTTTACACCTCCTCTCGAGTTTTAAATTACGAAGAAATACAGAAAAACACCAACTTGTTTTCGTTGTGTCGAGTTAACCAACCCCCCCCCCCCCTCCCCCCTTTAACTACGTCAGACAAGACTCCTCCATTACAGAGTACAAGGTGGGGGGAACCACGAAGTTGTTCATCGGGTAAAACTGTTTTTCTTTGGCCCCGTCACCTTGGCAACCATTTGTTACAAATTTCAAACAGTTTGAGCTTGCGACAGGAAGCGTTCTTGTCGGTCAGCTAATATTTATCGACGGGTTCTGGGCGGGGAAAACGGTTGGATTATAAAGATTAGTCCAGTAAAGGGGTGGGTACGCTTATTCAATCGCCGAGATCTTTTAGGGGCTTGAGTTATTATTGTGCGACATTGGTTGTTTTTTTTTTTCGGAACGACAAACAAAATCGTTCTGCGGAATGAGTTTTATCATTGTTAAAACGTGCTGTGTCGACTGCTTTGCGCGTGTTGGTTTTTTGGAATAGCAAACAAAGCATTCTGCAGAATAAGTCTGTCATTGTTAGAAGTGCATGTTGACATAGGGCCTTAGGGCTTCGGGCAGATGACCAGGAGTGGTTAACACTCGTTAAACACTTTGAAACCCTTTGACAGTGTTTATTATTTTTTCAGGGAGCGCGACCAAAACTGGATTATCCCACGACGATAAAAGGCACAATTTCGCTGGAGAAGTATAGGACTTATACTAAGGGACGGGTCATGATTTATGGCCGGGGAGGGAGGAAGAGGGGGGGGGGGGGGCAGGAGGAAATGAAAACGTGACCACCTAATTTTCGGTGACCCCTCCTCCCCTTTCTGGACCCTGAAAAAATCTTGACCACCCCCCACTCAAGGTCCAAAAATAATGTGAAAAAATGTGAAAAATGTAAAAAGAAATGTGAAAATGTAAAAAAAAAATGTGAAAAACGTGAAAAAATATGAAAAAATATGAATAAATGTGAAAAATTTGAAAAAATATGAAAAAATGTGAAAATTTGTCAGTAGCGGAAAAAATGTGGAAAAAATGAAATTTGCCAGTAACGGAAAAAAATGTGAAAAAATGTGAAAAACACGAGTGTTGGTGTGAAAAAAAAGGCAAATCGCACAAACGAAGTAAAAACAATCAAATTATCCGCACTAATTCTGTTCTGGAGTGACGTAGACATGTCTGCGGTTACAACACAAAATAAATAAATAAATTGATTGATTCATGCATGGGTGGGTCACGCTTAAAATTCGTTTTCGCTCTCTCGAGTGAAATTATAGAGAACTGGAAAAAAGCATAGTTACTGGAAAAAGAAACATTTTTATTGTGAAGAATTGTGAAACTGTTGTGACGGATGTAAACGAAGAATCGGCGGTACAGTAAAGAAAAGTAGGTATGTTAAAAAAGAAAAGTGAAAAAATGAAAAGCAGGTAAGAGATAAATGTGAAAAAAATGAAAAGAGGCTATGCGAAAAATGTGGGGAAAAAATGAAAAGTAGGAATATGATAAAATGTGAAAAAAGCTGTTACTCCCGGCAGCATCTCTGAAATTGCTAATGCTTGTTATGGCTAGAACCTTCCAAATTGCCTGTGCTCGTTACAACCAGAGCTTTCCAAGTTTTTATGTTTCTCACCTGCAAAGCATTCCAAACTGTTGGTGCTTGTCGCAGCCAGAGCCTTCCTGCTGTTTGTCGCAGCAGGTGGCCACCGAATTGTTAGTGCTTGTCAGAACCAGAACTTTCAAATTATTAATGCTTGTCGCAACCATAGCTTCCCTAATTGTGAGTGCAGAACTTTCCAAATTGTTATACTTGTGATAATCAGGGCCTTCCATTGTTAGTGCTTGCAGCCAGAGCCTTCCAAATTGTTAGTGCTTGTTACAACCAGAGCTTTGTTTGTAACAAGCACTAACAATTTAGAAACAGTTTGGGGATTTCCAAATTGTTAAGCTTATCACGAGCAGAACTTTTCCAAATTGTTAATGTTTGTCACAGTTACAGCCTTCCAAATAGGGCATTGACACGACGTAGTATTATTTATTGTATATAACGCTATGGTGGAGCCAGTAACTGGGTTAGCTGCAAGGGGCACTGGAGGGCGAAAAGAAGGTCGTCTTACTGAAGCCAATGCTATTAAGCATTCCAATCCTTAAGCCTATAACGCGCGATTTTTGTTGTTGGAGAAAACAACGTTTTTTTTAAGCCTAAGAAATCCGCTCTCAAAGCACTGTCTTGACTAGAAGTGCCGTTTTTCCACTTACATTTTAATCTAGTGCACCTTGTAGCTATGCCCTCCACATGGTATCTCGTAGCCAAAATGACGTCACATGACGCTGCTCTATTGTTATATAAGCTTGTCACAAGCAGCCTTCCAAATTGTTAGTGGTTGTCAGTACCAGAGCTTTTAAATTGCTCTGCTTCAATTCTTATGGTCACGGCTTCATCGCAAAGTGGACTATTCTTTTTCATTAGCTTCCAGTATAACTTTTCGGCTGTCCGTGTATCGTTGATCTAATTAATATAGGCCGTGCGCTAGCAGAAAACTGGGTGGAGCTGACACTTTATGAGCAGGTGGAGCACATTTTCCTGGAATTGCGTTGTACCTTGCATTTACCCGCACATCGAAGAAAGTGTCCTCGCCGAGTGTGATCAAGCTGAATGGAAACCTTTACGCCGTAACGTTGACTACTTTGTATATTCTGTATGTTATTTATGTTGTCTTTCACCACACGAATAACAAGGAAATTTTAAGGAAAACATTTCAACTCCAGAGATTACAATAAGTCGCTTCGGTGCGCCTTTTCTTTAACTACCACTGAGGACCTCAGCCCTGTTGCTCATTTGTCACATTACCATCCACGTACCTAAATGTACGCGACTGATTTCTCAAGTCGCACGCAAAGTGTAAAAATCGGCGAGATGGGCGACGATTTATGGGCGCTATGATGTAAATATCCTGTTGTTTATTTTGGAAGCCATTTTGGTCCTCTCCTCTGCAGACAGCATTTCCCAAAATGCATGGAACGGGATGACCTCAACCTCCCATGTTAGAGGCGAAAATTCGATGCTTAATTTTTCTGCTGTCTTTCAATGTTTTCCTCTCAAATTTAGTACACAAGCTATGTTCGGCTTCGTGAAGATGTGTCCGAACTTTTATTAATTTCCGATTTGTCACATCGGAAATATGGACTTCAACTGGAATCGTGATTTTCATTTTTGGCTTCTTGTTGTTATCCTCCTTCTAGTTGGCACGAAACGTTTCAACTACGTTCTCTACAGATCAAACTATTTTGTCCTATAAAGCTTGTTCTTAGCTCATTTTACAGGTATTGCTCTGTAGATGTGCCCTTTCCATAAGGCCTTTTCTGATTGGTGCAGTGGTTCAGGGGTTAGGAAGCTCTGGACGACCAGATTGACTGTTTTACATTGTTTTAAACATTGTTATTATTCAACAGTGCCAATCAGCAAACGTCAGCTGCAAGACGTAGACTGAAGATTAAAGGGTTTGATTCCATACTGGTTTGTGCAAACCGTAACTGATAAAGATACAAAACAGTAAAACAAGCTAGTCTAAACTGCGTGTTATAGCAAAGTATAGTACGAATTAGAAAACAAAAACGAACTCGTTTGATGCTAAAGGTCAAGTTTAACTGATCCGAAGTCAAAACAGCAAAGGAACACGAATAAACCTTCCTGTATGGTTTCAGATGCAGCAGTGTTGCTGTACTGTTTAGTCCACGTGAAACCTTACTGCTGTATCCAACCGTTATACACGTAAATACAATTCAAGCCCGAGCCCAAATTTCAAAACTTTTCATGCCCAAACAAAGGAAGAAGAATTTAAGGCTACGCATTCGACTACTATTTCTTGGCTTAAATTTTTTCAGTGTTGTTCGGTCACGTCGTCTACTTTCCATTCATTACCCTACTAATGGTTCGTTATCATTTTTCAAAATTTGTAAACACTTTTCCAGGTATCGGGAATTTCATTATTACTTTCCGGGACATTTCCAGGTTTTCAGGGACTCGCGCGAATCCCGAATTTCCTGTACAGCTATGCTAAGCCCACTTATAGTGTGCGCGGCTTATCTTGAGTTCTCCGCAGAACGAACACAGATAATCGATTGTACGTTTTCAGTATCAAGAGTGCCTTGTTGATATCCAATATGGTTACAAACACAATGGCGGCCATCGATTAAAGCCACCCCATCCAGGAAGACGTAGCCATCGATTGTACGTTTTCAGTAGTAGAGTGCCTTGTTGATATCCAAGATGGTTACAAACACAATGGCGGCCATCGATTACAGCCACCTCCTCCTGGAAGACGTAGCCGATCATGAAATACTTGCAGGGCTCAAGATATACCGCGCACACAATACATCCGTATTCCAGAAATCCACTCAAGTGTGAGTGTGAGAGGGCAAATGTGAGTGCCAAAATCGAAGGTAAGGGTCAACAATTTTAGTGTAGCTACGAAACCGGATGTGAGTGTCCTAACATCTGAGGGTATTTCTATAGACGCGTTTTACGACCCTTACACTCACATTTAGCTCCACTCACACTTGAATGGATTTGTGGAATACGCCTGTATAAGTTTTTTTTGACATTTTCCAGCGATGTCGTTTAGCAAATAGAGCAGTGACACGACGTAGTATTATTGTATATAACTCTATGCTGGGGCCTTAATGGGTTAGCTGCAAGGGGCACTGCAGAGGGAAACAGAAGGGCGTCATACTGAAGCCGATGCTGTGAAGAGTGATTTCTTAAACCTAAAACGCGCGATTATTGTTATTGTTGGAGAAAACAACGTTATTTTTAAGCCTTAGAAATCCGCTCTTCCGTTGTTTTTCCCTCCATTTTTATGTAGTGCACCTTGTAGTTATGCCCGCCAAAACCCATACTGGTGCCAATATGGCGGCAAATGTCACTGTTCTATAGAATGCACCAATTAGCTCATGAATCGTGTGCAAAAGTAAAAGCGGTATAAACATTTCAGTACACCTGTAAGGTTTCGCGTGGACTATTCTCTTCTCAACCAGATCTATTGTCTTATTCCATCCAAACATGTGTTTCAAACGATCGACAGAAATGGGTTAACGAACTAATCTGACCATATTTTTTTTCTCTACACGGTTTCATCTTCCCATTCACAGTCAGACTTTTATTTACTCTCTGTGCCCACACAACTCCAGCAAACCTAAAAAAAGAAAAAAAGAAAATAAAATAAATTCAAGATGGCGTCGTCATCGATACCACAGGTGAAGGTCCTTCTGGTCTGGCGTTCCAAGGTCTGTCTCGTTTAATGGGGGGAAATTTGGCAAAAGAACCGTGCATAAATCAATGGTAATTAGCGGGCAAAACAAACAGGGCGGGGGCGTACAGAACCACCTAATCGATGAAAAAGAAATAAAACTGAGCGGCAAATAAAGACTACACGTCCTTCATTAACGTCTTGATTTGCATTTTTTTTATGTGTATGTGCTTTATCAATTTTTTAAACCTTTTTTTTTAAAGGGATATACCTCCCAGCGCCATTTTTCTCGATCATCCACATCAAGTACGGCCCCAAAGGTCTATTTCCTTACCGTTAGTCTTTACCTAGCTGGAAATCCTTTCTTAAATGTGGCGTCTAGGAGATTTTCTGTTGAAATAATGGAACTTTATTTACGAACGACCCGTAAGTATGTGACGCTTTGCACGCTTAACAAAAACCATGACGTTTAATAACTTATGTGTGCATGTACTAATTTTCTAATATTTACCACGAGATCAAAAATCTAAAAGCGTAATGCGGTAAAAATTAAAATTAATTATTCCAATAGATCGCCGAAGCAAAATTGTATAAGACACTAGCTTAGAAAATTATAAATTGTCATGTTAAAATACGAGAATCATTCCGGTTTGTGACGACACGATCAATGCGTTCATGCTGGTTCGTCTATTAGGCACAATGCCAAATGAGACAGTAGCTAAGTTCTTCGCTGCGAAGAACGCAGCTATACTATCTCAGATGACCTTGGTATGCGTATATGCGCGAAAGCCGATTATAAGGCAGGCGGAATGTTATACGGCAGGCCAGGTGTCCCTTTACGCAATGGAGGATGCTCTTTTTGCGATAAATCTGCTGGTCTTAGACTCCGGACTTGCCAGACTAAAATCTGTTCCACTCGTATGGCGAAAACGGAAACAACGATACAAAACAGTGACTACCTGGTCGCTACTGGTCTTTTGTACACTGCCACCACCTCCGCCACTTTTTCAACGAAAATGTTGAGGCCCACACCTCTATCACACACTGCAGCTGAGACCTGTATTAGCTCTATATAATCTAACAGTTGTAACCATCACAATTGCTGGTTAAGAATGTGTTACCTTTTAGGCCTAGTTTTAGATTTTAGGCCTAATGTTCAGTTTTTAGGCTTAATTTTTTCTAGATGTCATTTTAATTACGTAAGTAGCAGCTAATCGAGAACTGGTTTCGAGAGGAAGCTCATTCATCTTTGCAACACGGCGTCGAGACTATTTTAAATGAAGCTAATGTGTGTCGTTAACGAAATTTTCCTTTCGTTTTTACGGTTGCGTGTCTTCCTGTAGTGGTTAAATGAGACGATACAGTGTTGTTAATTCATTGAGTTATGTCGACAAAGCCGGTAAGCTATAATGACGCAACAATGTTTTAATTTGCCGTTTTTGTTTTTAAAGTTAACTTGACTATCCACTAAAAAAAGCGACGGACGTACGGACACAGACGTTACTTTAGTCATCCCAGCCTGAACGGCTGTACAGAAGACTAAAAGATGTGATACGTCTCCGAAACAAAACAATGTTAATGATCCCCCCTGTGCTTTTTCGTGATACTCTTGACATTCAACGAAACAACCAATGTTCAAACCAATATGGAAACCAACCCTTTAATCTTCAGTCTACGTCTTGCAGCTGGAGTGTGCTGATTGGCATTGTTGCATAATAACAATGTCCAAAACAATGTAAAACAATCATTCTGGTCGTTTAGAGCTTCCTGACCCGTGAACCATTTAACCAATTAGAAAAGGGCCTTATGGAAACGTTACATCTACACAACAATACCTGTAAAATGAGCTAAGAACCAGCTTTATAGGAAAAACTAGCGGAGTCGCTCGCTTTGCTCGCTCATTCCGCGTCGTCTCGCTCCCCCCTGCCCTCCCCCGGGCTTTCCCCCCCCCTTATTTAATTTGCCGTTCGGTCGGTAGATGGCATCGTGTGTTCGCACTGCTGGCCGTTGCGTTCCGGGCGCAGCTACTATCTCAGCGGGGCTTGGCTGCTACTCTTATAATTTGCCGTTCCGTCGGTAGGTGGCGGAGATGGCATCGTATGCAGCTGCTGCTGCTGCAGATGGCTGCTGCCGATGGCTGAATTGCGGAATTTGTGTAATTATATATATAGATACTTTGACCTGTAGAGTGTAGTAGAAACGTATTGTGCCAACAACAAGAATAAGCCAAAAACGAATTTCTTGCTTTCAGCTCAGGTCCAGATCTCCGATTTGTTTCTGCGGATTTTAATGAATTTTAGGAAGCTTGTTGGCCAAGTCCAACAAAGCTTACATATACCAAATTTAATAGGAATATATTCGAAGACGGCAGAGATATTAGAAGTCAACATTTCGACTTGGACATGAGAGGTTGCGGTCAAACCTTACAGTAAAGGTAACTAATAAACTAACTAAGTAATTACGCAAAGACAAACAATAAATAACGAATCCGCTTCAAATTCCGTATTACCAAAAGTGGCCAACACGTAAAGAGACCGAAGATGCCTAAACAGTATAGAGCAGCGTCATGTGACGTCATATTAGCTACGAGACACCATTTGGAGGTAATAGCTACAAGGCGCACTAGATTAAAATGTAACGGAATAAACGGCACTTCTAGTCAACACAGTGCTTTGAGAGCGGATTTCTTAGGCTTAAAAGAACGTTGTTTTCTCCAACAACAAAAATCGCGCGTTACAGCTTAAGAAATCCAGTCTACTAGCATTGGCTTCAATAAGACGATCTTCCTTTCTCCCTCCAGTGCTCCTTGCAGCTAACTCAGTTACTGGCTCTACCATAGAGTTATACACAATAATACTACATCGTGTCACTGCCCTATAGGAGAAACACTCTTATTACCCGGTTTTTGCCTCTCAGTCCTCTTTTAAAAATGTAACGATGCAGAAGCGCAACAATGAAACCCCCACTGCAGTGCTGAGAGCCCATCTCTTGCACTAAAATGGCGGATTGGCTCTCAGCACTAAAATGGCGGATGCATTCATGATTATTATAGACCGGCAATACATAAATTAAAAAAAAAAAGTTAAAAGAAAGAATTTGTTATTTAAGTGTCAGCAACCACAGCATGTTAACGACTTCGTAAATTATACACTGGCAATTAGAATTATATTAATGGCACAAACCAAAAAAAAAATAAAAAAAAATATTAAGCAAATATTTTTTGTTTAAATGTCATGAACCACAGTAAATTAACGAGTGCATTACGCATTTTAAGACTTTAAATACGCTAGTTTGCTAAATTAAATCATTTCATAGGCTACGTAAAATTGAAAATAACGTTGCAACCTTCATTAAAATTAATCGCTCCGCCAAAAATCAATTCTCTTAACTGTTCTTTATTACTACCATCGTCTTGTTAGCAGCATCTTCACCTGATAAGCCAATATTGTCCGTATTGTCTTCATCATGGTTACTCGATAAGTCAAATAGATCCTCAAAATCCATAACTTGTTTTACCATAACAAAAAAGGAACAAGAAATATGGCTCCGCCTGCAATAATCACCGAGCGCGAGCACACACTTTCACCGAGCACGAGCACACCCTTTACCGAGCGTGAGCACAAACTTTCACCGAGCGCGAGCACACACTTTCACCGAGCGCGAGCTCACACTTTCACCGAGCGCGAGCACACACTTTCACCGAGCGCGAGTACACACTTTCACCAAGCGCGAGTACACACTTTCACCAAGCGCGAGTACACACTTTCACCGAGCGCGAGCTCACACTTTCACCGAGCGCGAGCACACACTTTCACCGAGCGCGAGTACACACTTTCACCGAGCGCGAGCTCACACTTTCACCGAGCGCGAGCACACACTTTCACCAAGCGCGATTAAAGGCAGCTAACAATCGTCGGACTGAGAGGCAAAAACCGGTTAATCGCTGCACGTCTCGACATTGTTAGCTGTCAGCACTCGGAAAACGGGTAATAACCTATACGTACCACCCGAGAGCTACACTCGCCGCATTCTGGGATTGGAGCTGGTCAGATTGGCAGCCGTACTCCCGCTCACAACTGTCCAATACCGGAACGCGATTCCCTACGTGGTTCAACAATAACAACGTCTGTTTCCAAGGCAGCGACAATCACGAAAAACAAATACATTAACAATGGTCAAATGGCCGTTTTTATTTTTTTGACCACATCTGGCACACCCGTGTTACTCAAAACACGCCTAAAACAATCTTTTCCCGATTTTAGGTGATCTATTTCCCAAGAAGAGATGTATATAAAAGAAGGTAATTAACGGAGACCATTTTAGACCTTACACGAAACATGAAGGACATAAATATGACAGGGTGGGGACACAAAAAACTGATGACCCAACATTTTATAAAGTCCAACTTTTCTGGTTAGCACCCCTCTGAACCAGTAGAGGATAGGAATCTTCCCTTTTCATTAGATTTGATTTCTGTCCACTCCTGGTTCTGAGGGGTGCTAACTAAAAAAGTTGGACTAGAAACCTTCTTTTGTGTGTAATTCAAGTTTGAAGAGCCCAAACAAGGTATACACAATTTGACTTCGACTTTAAATGAGCAAATAAAAAAATAATATCTCTAACTAAAAGTAAATCTTTATTTTGTCATCATTTCTGTATTTTCTGAAGAAATAAAGCCGCCGGTCCAGGTTTTATTTGAACGGCTTATTGGTTTCACGTAAGTTCCACTCTCTTCTTCCCTCCCCCTTCTCCACCAGCCTTATCATTCTAAAACGTTGATTTAAAATAAATGCAGTTCAGCTAGATTCTGGTCGTAAATCCAACCTTCGCAACCAACCAAAAAGACAAACACATCAGTCCACCATGTTTGTCGGTAAGCCACAAATCTTGATTAGCTTAAAAGTTTGTTCAGTTTCATGGATGATAACGGCGAATTTGATTTAAATATTTATACAGTTCTCAGTTTATACAGCCGAGTTACATCAATAGTGTTTTCGCGGACTGAATGCCAGCCGATTCCAGTGAAACTAAAGAGGGTGAAAATGCTTCTTTCATTTGGAAATGCAGCAGAATTTCGATTTTGAAAGCAGTTTTGAATCTCAGCTGAGTACGGATATGAAGCTCAGCTGAATAGGGCTTTGAATCTCAGCTATATAAGGCTTTGAATCTCAGCTTTATAGACCTTTGAATAGAGTGCTTTGAGGCTCATCATTACAGTGCTTTGAATCTCAACTAAATTGGACTTTGAATCTTAACTGAATTGGGCTTGGAATCTCAACCGAATAGAGCTTTGAATCTCCAATGAATAGGCCTTTAAATTCCAACCGAACAGAGCTTTGAATCTTAACTGAATAGAGCTTTGAATCTCATCTTTACAGTGCTTTGAATCTCAACTGAATTGGGCTTTAAATCTCAACTGAATTGGGCTT
>JAHWFP010047669.1:0-22329 GCA_023313725.1 Lithobius niger | reverse complement strand
CAGCAAGGAAAGGGATGCCTACCTCAACAGGACATGCAAACGCTGGTTTGGGACTAAGGGGAATAGCAGCCTACGTCACTTGGGCAAGAAAGGATTGAGGGAAAACACACTTTGCTTTTTGCATAGTGATAAGGGTTGGGTGCATAACCCTTTGTCCACTGAAGGACCGTGTGATATAAAAGGCCATGAAGTTGACCTTAAGGTCAATGTTAGGAACCACTTGTCTGGAAGTCAAAACAGCTAGCTTTAAACACAACCAAGTTTTTCCCTCCGAAGAGCAGCACAAGTCAACAGGTAGGTAGAGAACCACTGGGGAAAGATCGAGGTTCACCACCAGGTAAAATACTATGTCATTGGTATGCACCTCGGCCAAGTGCTGAAGGAGAAATCAGGGCCCAATGAAGGAAGGGAGGCTGACACAACTCGGGTACCCGACCAAGCTTTGAGGCTGCAACTGACATACGAAGGGCTGGTGTATCAACGGGTGCAAGACCAAAACAAAGTGCGAAACCAACAGCATGCAGCCCAAACGAAAGTAAAAAAGAACGAGGTCTCACTTAAAAACCAGAGACGGAATAAAAACAGGACAATCAATAGGTTTCTGCAAAGACAACATCAAAAGCAAGAAACTAAAGATTTAAAAATACGACTGGACAACATAGAGCGTGAAACTAAAAACACCACAATAACTAAAGAACAACCAGCTTCGTTGTCAAAATCAGCACGAAAACCTTCACCAAAAACGACAGCCACTCATTCCCATCATATGTGGTGGGGCACACCGAACCATCCTGCATCCTAGGGAGGCTCTAAAACTGACGGACGTTCGTCTTCTGCAATGAGAGTAGCAGAGCAAAAGATTGAAAAACTGTCACGTTCACGATGAAACCAAAATACATAGATTTTAGACCACCAGCATTTTGGAAAGACCAACTTACCCCTAAGCCGATCAAGAAATGG
This sequence comes from Lithobius niger, assembly GCA_023313725.1. NCBI lineage: Eukaryota > Metazoa > Arthropoda > Chilopoda > Lithobiomorpha > Lithobiidae > Lithobius > Lithobius niger. The sequence continues at coordinate 21,369 of JAHWFP010047669.1, read as the reverse complement.
GTAAAGCCATTTGAGGCATGGCTATATTCAATAGTCATTCGCTCATCAATGACACCTGCACGACCACCATAACCAACTCGTCCATTTGTGGTAAACAAAGAATCCACCGTCTTAAAGTTGCCATGATGGAGGTCTGGATAAAGAAAAAGATTGCCACCACCAAGCCTCTTGGATGAAGAATGGGTAGTAACTGATGAAGCAGGTTATTCTCTCCCCACATTTATCACAAATTATCGAAGTGCACCTGACAATGTCCAGCCAAACACACACCCATTCATTCAACAAGTCAAAAATTTGGCAGACGAGATCGTGCTCATGAATGGAGGGAAGAGGACTTTAAAGATGAACACTATGCTGTCAACAGACAAATGGTGCTCGTGAATTTGAACTATAGGTGACAATTAGGGAATTGACTTACGGTGAACACTAAAAACAATCTGTGAACATTGAACAGTGCATACCTTTGTGATAACAATATGAAAAATGGTGTTGACATCTTTACAATTAATAAAATCACGAATTTTCTTTTATTATTCAAGCTAGGACGGATGCCTCCTACCATAATAAAGGTACATTTTGGTAAGCGATGTAAATAATTGTATAGTATATACTAATCATGTTCTTTCCATGTATTTAGAAAGACAAATAAAAGGTTACCCACGATGGCAAAATACTTTTTCCAGTTCTGGGGAAACAAGCAGCATTTGAGGAAAACTCTAAAAATTGGGAACCAGGATACACTTTCTTTTTGACTTGAAATTGGACATGGACTAGAAAAAATTAAACTAGATTTGTAAATAGATTAGATTAGGAATACTTTTGGTCAACTCTCGGCACATTTACGAAGTAAGGGAGGGAGTGTACTGCAATAGCCTGAATGTTACATCTCAGGTCCAGCGCCACTAAGACCGCTCTCTAATTCATCTAGGTCACATTGTAAATCAGCCTTCCAGATATTACTCGTTCTCTTACACACCTTTTTCTGGACATTTCTGCGCCATCTCTCACAAAAGACGACGCACGAACATGACAGATCGGGTGTGTGGAGTAAGCTCACTCACATGGTTTCGCTTAACGCCACTTGCTTGGTGAAGAGCTTCTAACCCTCCAAACTTTAGGCTGAGTATAAATTATACATTAATAAACAAAAACGTATCGTTAAAAGTTAAAAGTAAGGGTCTAAAAGTCAAAACCTGTAAGGAACACGGATAAGCTTTGACTGTAAGGGTCTAGTTGTAAAATTTGGCCAGTAAGACACTGCTAAGCATTAGACCCTTACTACCCGGTGACTTAGTAAGGAAAATTGGAAATTAGCCAACAGCGAAAATCATACACTAGAAGAAACGTAGTTCAGTAAGCCACCTTTATGCACTTACGTTAAATCGGAGTGGTAGACCCGGATTCGAACCGGCTACCCAGTTCGCCCCCAGATCACTTGCATAGCACCTTAATCTCTCCGTTGCACTTCGATGAAACGTAAGTGCATAAAGGTGGCTTACTGAACTACGCTTACGCTTGTAGCAGGTTGTCTTGCTTGGAATCGCTGCCATGTTACCAAACCGAAAAAAAATTTCAACCTAAAGCAAAGTAGGAAACCCACAACCCCACTATCATTGGATCATCTCATGGGTCTTTATAGGACGATCTCGGACAGCTGTTCCTCAAAAACCGGGTAGTAAGGGTCTAATGCTTAGCAGTGTCTTACTGGCCAAATTTGACACCTAGACCCTTACAGTCAAAGCTTATCCGTGTTCCTTACAGGTTTTGACTTTTAGACCCTTACTTTTAACTTTTAACGATACGTTTTTGTTTATTAATCCGTGTTACTTTGAGAATTGTAATAAATAGGTGTAGTGGTGGATGAGGGGTGGGGTATGTGTGACACCTTTATAATTAATTTGTTGTTTGTTTTGTTGCGCCGCCTTTAAGCTCGGTAAATTGCTATGGTCCTTACTAACCTGGCTATCGCCAAGTGTTAACAATAGAAACAAATCCTTTAATCTTCAGTCTATGTCTTGCAGCTGGCGTTTGCTAAATGGCATTGTTGCATAATAACAATGTTTAAAACAATGTAAAACAATCAATCTGGTCGTTTAGAGCTCCGTAACCCCTGAACCACTTGACCAATTAGAAAAGGCCTTATGGAAAGGGCACATCTACGGAGCAATACCTGTAAAATGAGCTAAGAACCAGCTTTATAGGACAAATAGTTTGACCTGTAGAGAGGACAGACGAAAGTATCCCCAGAACAACAACAAGAAGCAGAACAAGAAGTTGTCTATTTGGCCCCTCTCTGTATCTCGGGTTTGGCTGGACTGAATTTCACAATTTTTGGACTGTAGACAGGCCTTGACTAGTCAAGGCTAGATTCCAAATTTGGTTTAAAATCTTTTAATTTTGACGGAGTTATAAGCTTTCAAAGTTGAAAGTTTAACACAGAGATCCTAGGTCGACCCTTACTAACACTGGCTATCGCCAGTGTTAATAAACTTGAGGCGCTCAATCGAACTCAGTGCAGGGAAACCTAAGAAGCACAAAGAGAGGGTTTCTTGGTAGTGTCAGATTATTTCACCTGTACACGGGAAGGCAAAGGAGTGCTGGTGACCAAAAATAAAGCTAAGTTTCGTCATTTCCAGACCGCCACAAACTTAATTAAAAAATGTCTACTTGAGAGTTTCATATTTTAAAAAAATGGTGGATTTGTAGTAATCTCACCTGGCTCATCCTTCATTTTCGAATGGCGAGTAAAGATTGAAAAACTTCTCCATAAATTGGTACTGTCATTTTTTCCCAACATTTTCATAAATTTAAGTCGAATAGGGCATGCATAATTATTTGTGGTTTATTGATTGCTAGCATGTTAACTTATTGCGTGTGGCACTTTTTAGAAGGTATATTTTTGTAAATTCATAATCACGTTTTTAACCATGTGAGCTAAGCCCTCGGCACTTGTATTTTAAAATTGTCTATTTTTTAGTGCATATCTGAATTCAATTCGAGCGTTGTAACCGTAACAATTTTATGTGTTTTTTCCTTGAGGTTTTTATAATCTAATATGTTTTTAATTACTCATCAAAACCATTACCTACACTCCTTGTGTTGTTGAGGAACAAAAATGCAGACAGACACCCATACAGGCAGAGATTCACAAACCGAGCAAACTGTCAACATTGCGCGCTCACTTTGCTTGGTCGGTCAGTGAACACTGTAGTAGTTTTGTGAACAGTAAACCGCATTCTCTAGTTCCCTAACCCCCCACCCTCCCTCTCCAATAAATAGATTTTCGGACTTCATTCGTTACATAAACAGAAAGAGAAAACCACAGATTAAACGTAACCTAAACACAGACGAACAACAAAATAATTGTGCATAATACAGGCTGTCATCTGGAATGTTGTTACAGAAACCAAGATGGGCACACCCATTGGGTAAACAGAGTTAAAATATGAAAAATTAGGCGTTTAATATATATATATATAAAGATTATTTACGAAGTTAGCAAGTATTCGTTAGTAGCAGTTATACATTTACAGCGAATTAATCAAATACTAAACACAAAGTGATTTAAATGCTCTGCTCTTGTTGGAGAATTCTTAATGGTAATGGCCCCTAAAAATGTTAGCACTTTCAGGGTACCATTTTTTTTTTTTATTTGTCTTCTGAGATGACCCCAAAGTAGAGCCAAGTTGGAAACGTCTCCAACTCAATGGTAGTTGTGTTCAATTTCGGATCATGATCGACGGAGGTCTGGAAAAATTACTGTTTTACTTTGATGTGTACTTCCATCGTTAAAGGCAGTGGGAATGACTGCGAAAACGAAAACCATTCCACTAAACGATAATGGTTTTTTTTTTAATGTACAATGTTATTAACGGACATGAATGCTTGGCCAGAATACATAAAAAAAAAATACCCGGTGAGTAGAATATTTTATGATGTACCTCCCACCATTATTGATTTTTTTCCCTCTACCTTCCTTACTCTCTTTTCCGAAATGCTTTTTGGCTCAGCAGTTACTTTCCTATCGTTTTTATGGGATTTTTGTGGTGCTACAATTTAATGCCTCCACCGAATAGTAATTGCCAACTTTTGAATCCCTTGTAAAACTGGGATCAAGAATGAAATTGCCCTGACCGAGGTGCAGATGACGCAGCTACATTTATAAGCCCATTTGATTCCATAAAACGAGAAAACTTCAAAATGTCATTTCATTTCCCCCATAAACTGAGCGTTTAAAATGGGAGTTTGATGCTGTCAGGCTCATTGAAGAAAGTCATATGTCTCTTGCATATTAATAATACAGCTTTCGAGTCAGGGCAGTAAGTGCACTTATTGAGATCTGTACCTGCTGCATTGGGGTTGCTAGACGACTTTTAATAGTTGTTTGCATCATTGGTTTACTTACCACTATCCAGTCTAGGCACTAGTCACTAGTGCTTGAGTGCATCTTCAACTTATCTTGTGCAGCCTGTGGTACGCCTTTCAAATTGCCCACTTAAGGGAATATTAGAGATTCGTTTGCTACGATAATAAGACTCTGAGTCTGTGTTCGTTTTCGGGTACTAATAATGACTTGCCAAAGTCACCACGAACTTCAGTGTTGTAAGATGACTTGACCAAACTAAGCTAAAGATCAGGAAGTTAAAGTGCAAACCACAGAAATTAAGTGTAAGTTACACGACAAGAACTTTACGTTGGCAGCAAATATGCCACAGCCCAGTAGATTGAAGTAGTTTGTGTTGAACTGACGAAAGTTAGACTTCACCCATCATCGGTTGTTGGCCTACTGAGATTTCTACAACATTTGTAGGGTTGCAACCGCAGCCCACTACACAGCGTAATTTATCAGTCTCTACGTTTACATGGCCACAAGAAAGCGCATTTTAGCGATGCGCTTTGATATGCGCATCAAAAAACGGCACCTGTTTACAAGACGAAAGATAGCGATTAGGGCCAATCCGCTAAGGAAGGCGATTCGACCAGTGCGATCGGAAAACCCTGTCTTCCTGCCCTCCCTTTGGCGAAGAGTGAGCAAGTCCCACGCTGCTCTACCCCCTGCATTTTGTAAACTATGTCAGCTTAGACCCAAGTAACCAAATGTAATTAAAACTTAGTGGTCTTTGTAGTCATGCACACTCATTTTGTTCCCTAAAATTCGAATGGCGCCAGCACAAATTATGTGGGTGCCGTAACTGTGTCCGCCATCTTTACCATGCTTTCTCCAACGGCTCAATGCGATTGCGAGTGTTTACATGCACAAAGACGATGCGATACGGATTCTGAAACCACCTCCGTGAAGCGCATTGGGGGAAAGCGCCACGAACAGAGAAAGTGCCACGAACGGGTGTTTACAAGACCCATGGAGGCGACACGGACGCGATGAGCATCCCTCTGAAGCGCTTCGAAGTGGTCATGTAAACTTAGTGATTGGTTGACGAGAACAGTTCTGTTGCACGAAATTCATCTCCTGGAATAGTTTTTCGACTGCTAGTCTGGGGAACTACTTCCAGATTTGGTAGACACTTCTAGTTGTGGCACAGATAAGGCAGACAACTGTAGCTTAGGTCCAGATGTTAGGTCCAACTGTAGTTGAGGTGTACATATACGGCAGACAACTCGTAATTGGGACCCAGATGAGACACACAATTGTAGTTAGGGCACAGTTGTGGCATTCGACCACAACAGTTAACTGCAGTACAGATGATGTAGATGCAACTGTATAGTTGATGGGCAGAAGAGTCACGCAACTTCGCAAAGTTTAAGTTAAACTTTAGAAATTTTCCTCCTCATTAGTGACTGAAAGTAGATATCTTCCTTGTTTTAGTCCGACATCGTAGTTACAAGTTTACTTGTTAAAACCTAAATCTTCTTGTTAAAATAAAATTGAAATGAAAGTACTGTTTTTAATAGTTCAAATGAAAGAATTATTTTCTATCGAATAATCTTTCTCTTTTGTTCCTTCTGTCTTTTGTTTGTTGTCATATATTGTTTTCACATTGAAATTGAAATGTTTTTCCATTATAATATTTCCACCATTGTTTATCATTTCACACAATGCCATTGTTTCTCTCTCCACCCCCCCCCCCCCCCCCCCTCTCCCAAACCATATAATTTATACTCGTTTGTATGTTGTTTCTTAGGCGAGTCTACTTGTATGCTTACGTTTATTTTCGTGTAGCCTTTTCTATAAGTTTTGTTCCCTTTTCGTATACAGTAGATGCGTACTGATTCCGAAACCAACTCATACGGTATTGATGTTTTGGCGCCATTTTTATGCAAAAGTGAATGGCGAAAAATGGGGGAAACAAGAAGGAACAAAGAACGAAGACACAACAGAACTCAATTCAGCTTTCTAAAATTGCGCTGCACTCAACTGCAGACGACATTTTGATTGCGTGGAATGGTGGTCAGGTTGTGCCTGAGCGGGGTAGACCGGAAACGGCTTGGGTTGAACGTATAATAATAACATGGTTTGCCACTGCAAGTGAGAGGAAAACAGAAGGGCTATGAACCACTTACACTGCTCCTGTTTTAAGTAAAAGAACCATCAGACCGGTGGTGATTGGGCAGGTGGGAGTGGTCGTTTAAGAAATCTATCGAGTTGTTCCCCACAAAGCCTTGCTCGGAAACTGGTGACCGAAGATGCACCCACCGTTTCACTCCTAAGGGCATTCCAAATTGGCACAACACGAACTGAAAAAAAGTGCCGTCGACATTCCAAATGAGAGGGCTGGACATTTAGTTTCCAAGCATGGCCCCTAGTATTGATCTCGCTATGCAAGAGGTCAAAAAAAGGGAGGTCAACTGAGATATGGCCGTGAAAAATTTTATAAGTCAAAACCAGGTCAAATTTAATACGACGAAGCTCGAGAAGCTCCAAGCCCAGCCTGGCAAGTCGATTCTTATAGCTGACATCGCGGAGACCATGCAGGCCCTTCGTGAATCGTCGTTGGACCCCCTCAAGCAGATCGATGTCCCGAACCAAGTACGGCGACCAGACCGGAATGGCATACTCAAGAATGGGCCGAACTTAAACCTTGAAAGCCCAAACGAGAAAACATCTCTTAATCAGAGCACAACGACGATAGGCGCAGGCGCAAACCTCCCTGCAATGGAGGCTGGATTTCAGGTTGGAGGTAAAACGAATTCCTAGATCTCGCACCTCACGAAAGGAGGGGAGAACTACGTTTCCCAAAAGGTACTTACTGCATTTATTCTGGTTTCCCACGTGGAAAGTAAGGCATTTCTGGGACGAAAGGGGCAGCTGCCACACTGAAGACCAATGAACCACTTCATGGATACAAGATAGCAGTCCGGGAGCACCTTGGTAAAATTTTCAAAGCCAATCTTAAGATCATCAGCGAATTTAAAACCGTAGGTGTCAGCATCAGGAAATTTCAGATCATTTAAGTAGATTAAGAAGAGAAGCGGACCCAGGACGGACCCTTGTGGGACCCCGCTTAAGGCATGTGCCCAATCAAAGCGGGCATCTTCTACAATCACCCGCTGAGGTCGACCTGTCAGAAAGGCTGTTAACCAAGCTTTAAGCCTTCCAGCGACACCACAGCCATCAAGCTTCAAAAGAAGCTTGTGGTGCACGACCGATTCAAAGGCCTTTTCGAAGTCAAAATAGATATTATCTGACGGAATTCCAATATCGAGTGCACTGGCCCATCGGTCGAGGCACACAGGAGCTGATGGTAGATGAGCGTGACGGTAGGAAACCAAACTGATGCTGTGAAATAACAGAGTGCTCGCCGAACTTAGAAGACAATCTCGGATCATGGCCTCCATAACTTTACAGGCCACACAAGTCAGAGCAATCGGTCTATTCGTAGTATTCTATTAGAAAAGACAACCGATACTAAGAGCAGCGCCTTTGTTGAAATGCAGCCAAACCATATCAGTAAAGCAGTAGGCTCTCCCACACACCTCGTGCTGCTCTGCTCTCGCAACGCACAAATATTGATTAGCTTCCAACGCCAGGTACACGACCAGGAGTTAGACTGTACAGGCCCGAACGTAGCCAAAACGTATAAGAACGAAAGAACGTTTCGAAACAGAATGCTGTAACATTAAACCGGTTTGCAGTATTGGTATGGTTACTGGGTGAAGCAGTGCTTTTCCTTGTTGAAAGATAGGCAGGCCCATCAACCGTTTTAAATGTATGTTTCTGTGGTTTACGTTTCGTTTCTATGCGGTTCGTTCAGGCGCGGGCGGGGGGGGGGGGGGGGGGGTGTTTTTATGGTAACTGCATTACGCCGCCCTGCGATTGATGCTGTGTATTAGTAGTTGATCGGGAGTGCACTAAAAATTATTAGGGAGAGATGATCGTACATTGCTGAGGTGCGTGTGTGACGTAATTTGAACCGGTAGTGCGTGGATATTTTTTTGGTGGACCGTGGTATGGAATTTGTACGAAAAACCGGGAGTTTTATTGAGATTTTTGTAGTTGATTGTATACGTAGTATAACGTTATAACACGTTAACTGTCGGTTACGTGTCTTGTTGCGGATTGTCGTGAACCAAAATCTAAAGTAGGAATCAGTTAAATGCGCTTTGGTTTCAAACTGTGAGGCCTAGCTCTTGTTAGGTTCTGACAGGGCCGAAGCGACTGGGGGGGGGGGGGAGCTTCCCCCAACCATCCAAGAAACACATACAGTTGGCAAATTCGAGTTGTCGAGTTGGCAAAATCGGACAAATTTTCACTGCAAATTCCAGTTTCCACGAGTACTGGTTAATTATTATCATCATTTCGTCAGTTTGAAAGTAAAGTTTACAATACATTTTTTTCCCATCAGTTTTCGCAACACTTCTGTGTAGCTTGGGAGTAACTGAAACGCTACCCCTGATCATTTCTGGTTGCTTCCCTGCATAGCTAGGCTGTAAGGAGTGGTGGAAAAGAAGCTCCTCGAAAATTTGCGTAGTTGGCGAAATTGAAAATTGACTTGGCCTTTTTGTTTGCTATGTCACCACCATAACTTATAAGTATCACAGATAATGTAGAAAATAAAATAAAAAATGGACAAAACTGTATCCACCCCGAGTTGAAGTCGTGATAACAATTAACTTCGCGGCGAAAATCGTACACAGTTGGCAAAACTAAAAACTGAGTTGCAGTTTTACTTACTATAGTTCTTTTTCTGTTAGACAGTGCCGTTCAGAAGGAGTTTTAGCGTGGAGCAATTCGTAACTGGTATTTTAGGAGGGTAGAAAATTACTGGCATATTAATATACCAAAACACAAAATCAATGCCAGGATTTAAAACGTTTGTTAGGTAAAGCAGAAATATCAACAAACTCTGCATAAAACAAACTCTGCGTAAGGACTTCTGCCAAGTTATCGCCGTCTGAAGTTGTGATATCAAATAAATATAAAAAAATTTATGTAGAGTTGCTTATTCGATTTACTAGTTCGTCTGCTAGCCAATCAGTGCCTTGGTTTTAGTTAAAACAGTAACGTGAACTAAAGCTGTGTACTTCATGAAAATCGGGTACAGTTGGCAAAATCAAAAACCGAGTTGGAAAAATTGAATTAGCTGTTTGATTTTCTGTTATCCTTTTTCTGTTAACCTATAGCCACTAAATTTGAATTTGTATTAATGCAGAAACAACTACATTTTTCAAATGAAAATTGTTAAAAAAATTTTAAACTTGTTAACTTCGAAGGTCCAAAATTTGACGATAAGAGTTCATAAGATCCCCTATTATTAAAGGACAAAAGTGACCCAAAGGCCACGAAATGAGGGTAAAAATTACCCTACGGGACCGGTAATTATTTATCGCCGGGGAGGGTCGGAGGAAGGGAGGGGTCATGAAGTTTTTGGACCCTCTCAAGGCGGAGGTCATAAATTTTTCAGGTCCCATCAAAAGGGGGAGGTCAAAAACACACTGACCAACTGGAAAAAAAAGTCATTTTCGGATCACAAAAATGGCACTTTCAGCAGTCAAAATTTCCAAAAACGGCTCAGTTTCTGGGGGAGGGGGAAATCCCCCCAGACCCCCCATGCTGTGAGTCTTTAGTATAGTCTTTACAGAAGACTTTGTAAAAAAGCCTTGGCACCTGGTTTCTAGGCGTCTTCTGCATTTCAGGTGCTGACTATGGATGTGGTCATACAAGCAAACAGTGTGTTCATCATACTTTTGTAGGAATCTCGACAAAAGATGGGTGTAAAAGATTTTTTGGAGGGTGGTCACTTCATTTTTGGACCTTAGGGTGGGGGAATCAAGGTTTTTTTCAGGTCTTGAAGGGGGAGCCATCGACAATTTTGTGGTCACATTTTCATTTCCCACCCCACCCCCACGGCCATAATAATGACCGGTCCCCAAGATCCCCTGAATCAATGGAAAAACATTAAATTGGAGCATGTTGATTTCAAATGTGGAAGCTCTTCTCCAATAGTACCTCAAGTTGTTTTGGACAAAACTGAGGTAAAATGTTTCGCCATTACTTTCGTCTTTCGACGCTCCATTATTAAAAAACTGGAGCATGTTTTTGTTTTAAAATGTGAAAGTTTCTTTTACAATGATACCTCTAGGCCCATAGTTGTTTGGGATACAACTGAGAAAACGATTTCATTGCTTTTCACCTTTCGATAGTACATTTACAAAAAAAATTATGCCCCTGACCTGCTGCCTATGCTTACACACAGGAGTCGTCGTCATTCATTATAGCCTAAAATTCCAAAATGTACAATTAAATCAACACTCAATCGTCAATGGCCAGCTGGCCTGTTTATATAATTCTAAACTGAACTCGGTTTAATTTAATTTGGAAAAAAAAATCTAAAAAAAAAAAACATGATTTAGTCAAATAAAATTTGTACGAAACCTACCATCCTAAAAATAATAAAAAAAATCACGAAAATTTGCTTGACAATTTGTTGCTTCAGTGTTCCCTGGAGGCTAGAAACAGGCACTAAAATAGCGTAAAATGCTTCAGCTTCCGGGGCTCTGCCCCGGACCCCGCTGGGGAGCTTACAGTGCTCCCCCAAACCCCGTACCTGATCTTGGCAGACCCCCTCAAAAGTACTTTACTGGCAGCACTACTGGCATTCTTTAAACCAGTTGGCAAAATCATAGGATGAGTTGGCAAAATGAGAGTCACTCCCCCCTCCCCCCAACCAAGTACCCTTCGCTACGGCCCTGGGTTCTGATGTAAAATAAATACAAAAGCTTCTGTGGTGTCAATTACAACACTAATCTCAATTTGTATTTCAATTCTTGTAACAAGTAATAAATGAATAGATAACGGATTATCAACAACCCTATACCATATAAAGACTGGCTTTTGAGAATACATCAGTGATCGAATTTAAAAAAAAAGTGCTGACAAGCATTAATCAGGTTTGCGATGTTTCGGCATCAGGCACAAAACCCAAGTAGCACGGGCAGTTTGGCCCAAGTAGGGCCAATCTACCCCAAAACAAAACTTGTTAAGGATTTCCACCAAGCTTTTCGGTCTTGTGAAGTCGTGTTATCAAATGCCAAGCTCTGCGACCATAGTCTACCGATTAAACAAGTTTCAGACTTTTCTGTCGCATTGTTATTTATCCTCACTTGCCTGAAAACAGCCAAACTGCCTTAGCTGTAAAGACACAATGTGTCTATGGTCGCCATGCTCATATATATATTTTATCTGGATAGGTGTTATCGTTTATCATTTTGGCGGGCGACACACTAATCTTGATACTAGCATCTTTGGCAGCGTGTTGAGCCACATATAGTGCAATTGGGCCAAGAGTTGGCCAAAGTCATTTGGCCATAGCTAATTACTGGCATGTTGGCCTAACACGTGGGGAAGGCAAAGTAGCCAAAGCCACCATCGAATTTATTACCAAAGGTGCCAAAGTGGGTAGCCATCTTTCAACTTTGTCCAATTTTGGCTATTGTCAACTTGAAACGGCTAGTATAGCTGCATGCGCGTCATGTGACTCACCCTGTTGTAATTTGCTGCTATATAATTCCTTCATTTTTCCGGCCATCTTACCACACTTTCAGTTCAGTCCGAGAAGATGTGAACATGGAGACGTCATGGATATTTGCACAATTGTTTTCCGCAACGAGTACGTTGTAGGTAAATCTCACTTAAATAAGTAGCACGTTATTAATGAAGAACTAGAATTCTATTTTAACACATTGTGGTACTGGTTTACTAATAGGAGCTGAAGCCAATTGGTTGCTTTGTTCGAACAAAGGCTTAGTTCTTCGTTTCGATCACGTTGAGTTATGATTGCAATCATGACCAGCATGTCGGAAACGAATAAACATTTGGTGGGTAAACCTCTTTGTTACAGTTTCACGGTGAGTAAAGAATGTGATCATTGAGTAGTAAACAATTATTCATCAAAATCGGGCATTCGCTATGAGCGTCACGAGCGTCAGGCTCATCCCACAAGATGGCTGCTGGTAGTATAAAACTAAAGAGTTGAAATACTAGAGTAGGGGGAAAAGGCTACATTTGCCCACCAAGACGGACATTTAAAGGTCAAATGTCATGGGTCAAGGTCATGGGTCAAAGGTCATGGGATCAAGGTCATGGGGTCAAGTCAAAGGTCACAGGGTCAAGGTCAAAGATCACGGGGTCAGGGTCATGGTCAAGGTCACAGGGTCAAGGTCAAAGATCATGGGGTCAGGGTCATGGTCAAGGTCAAAGGTTACGGATCAAAAGTCAAGGTCAAAGGACCTCACTCCATGGGACCTCCTAAACATTGTTCTGGACGAGGTGGGAGACTTCATATTTTATCAATCTGGACGAGGGAGTAAAGTCGCCCCCCCCCCCCATCACATCATGCATAGGGACGTACAAACAGGGACGTACACACAGGGACGCACACAGGAAGTGGCCTCATAGCACCGTCCCAAAAGATCACCCCCTTGCGAAGTCATACAATGTCACCCCCCCAAAAGAACGCCGACCCCTATGACATCATACAATGTCACCCCAAGGTTGGGGAAAAAAAAGGTATTTTTTTTAAATCAAACTAGTGACCTCATCCACCCAGCTATTATATTTTTCGTCATAACCTTTCCACTTTACAAAAAATCTTCCATCTTTACCTTTCTTTACAATTTTTTCAACCAGAAATAAATCTGGTACGTGAGACATTCGCAGTTCATATTCATAGAATGCTCCTCGTACTGGAGTGCCATTGTTTTCCTTTAGTATGTAAGTGACCGGGTTGGTTTTTAATACTTTTTTTAATTGTAAAAAGTTCGTTGGTCCATGTCTGTTTGTAACTTTTATCAAATTGATCCTTTATTTTTTATGCGCGCACGAGATCCTTAACTTTATACTTCGGCACTTTCGATGGTTTCTTGGACCTCGTTTATCACCGATCGTGACATCGGAGGGCTTCATTCGGATACTTCGATGGTACCTTCCGTTGTACTGCATGAGTATTTTAAGCATGTCTACCCATTGATGGTTCCCTCGCCTCATAAAATTTTTCCACATTAACTCCTTCAGCGATCTGTTAAATCGTTCTACCACGGTCGCTTTCATGCCCGAATATGTAGAATAGAGTCTTATTTTATGTTTCTTCATCAGTTCGAGAAAGTTTGTGTTGTAAAATTCTTTTCCTTGATCGATTCCTAGATGTTTGGGAGCTGTATTGTATCTCAAAATTGAGTCGAAAGCTGCCGTAACGTTCGGACCTGACTTATACATGCGCTTAGCGTCCCGAGGTGTTTACCTCCCAGCTACAACTCATCAATCATTTTCCAGAATGTCATCACCATGAAGACCCAGTAGAGGATTTTAGTCAAGCTCTGCACCATTCCATATGTGAAGAGACTGGGTGCAGTGACTGCTGCGTGGAGGTTCCAACGATGGAAGAAGCATTTGATGGTAGGTTCCGCAACTACACAAAGAATTTCCAGCGTGATGATGGTTACCGCCCCCTCCTAGAGGATCCCATTCACTTGATGATCATCCTCAAGCCCGCCATCGCCCAATTGTTGATCGATTGTCTCACCAGACTCGTGTCTTGCAAGTTTCAACTCTGCCTAACCGTGACGTTTTACAGAGGTGGAGGAACATATCAATTCTGGAGCCACTATGTATATGCTCCGAGTCGACACGATATACCGAGTTTGGTGGAAGAGGCGTACAAGAAGATCCATCATGACATCGATGTCTTTATGGAACGGGGTAGCGGTTGGGTCATCAACACCGTTACCGACCTCTGGATAAGGGTTGGAAAGTACGATCCATTCAAAGCCTCCTCCTACATCCCCCTACCAATGAAACTGAGGAAGAAGCCCCAGTTTGTTACTAATGTACAGAACAAGAATGACAACAAGTGTTTCCTATACTCTGTGTTGGCAGCAATACATCGCTGCTACAATGATTTTCTCGAGTACTACGAACCGTTGATGAACATCGTCGACCACTTGATGTTGTGGTATCTCGTTACATTAAATCAAATCGACAAGTTTGAGGCTAAAAACAGCGGCCTTTCCATCAATGTGATTGCCTACACGACAGAATTTGGACTGCATCCCATTCGAGTTTCCAAGTCGGTTGTCTGCCGTAAGGAAATCGATTTGCAATCCTCTTGGAAGACGATAAAGAGGGTGAACCAAATTTTCACTACTGCGCCATCTTGGATTTCGAAGGCTTCCTTGAACGTTCTGGCTCGGGACCCCACAAGAAGTTCTATTGCCGCAAATGCTTCTCAAGGTTCAGGAGAGAAAGCACCCTCTAAAAACACTGCAACAAATGCTTCGCTCTGAATCCGATACAACGGTTGAGGTTCCCTAAACTCGGGGAGAATACCTTGGAGTTTAAATACTTTAGTCGACAAAATAAACATCCCTGGATTATCTACGCCGACTTTGAGTGTTTCCTCCTACCGGTAAAGGGAGCTTTACCCGACCCATCAACCAGTTCCACCACTCCCATTTACAACCATGTGCCCTGCAGCTACGGATACCCGACCCATCAACCAGTTCCACGACTCCCATTCACAACCATGTGCCCTGCAGCTATGGATAAGTCGTCATCGGACCCGAAGGGGAGATAGTTAAAAAACTTGCGGTTTCGATGCAGTAAAAAACTTTATACGATCCTTGGAAACCGAGGCTGAGAAGTACGGTGCTATTATCGCTCATCCGCGACCTCTAGCTCTGACCAGTTTCCAGCTGGCCGAGAACTGTCACTACTGCGGACATGGTTTTTACGCGGGGCCGTTGGAAGAGAAAAAGCAGAAGAGAAAAAGCAGAAAGAAGAAAAGGCGCTCGATCATGACCATTTTCCACCGGGTAAATATCAAGGTGCGAACCACAGCAAGTGTAACTTATCCGCGAGGCAGACGAGCACCATTCCCGTGATTCTACACAACTTGGAGCGTTATGATATGCACCTGCTGATTTCCGCGGCCGAAAAATTTAAAAGAAACGTCGATGTCATCGCTAGAAACGCCGAGAGGTTTCAGAGCATGAAGGTGTGTATGCAACATCCAATTCAACACCAAACTCGCCGAAGAAGTAGAAGGTTAGCGTTACCCTCCACTTTATAGACAGCTGTAACTTCTTGGCTTCCTCTCTTGCCACGCTAGGTAACAACCTCAAAAATAGCGGAAACGTCTTTACCATTTTGAGATCTATGCTGGAACGCTCTTTGCTGAGCAGTTTGCTCACTCCAACTCCTACGGACGACCTATTAAACCTGCTTACTCAAAAAGGTCACTATCCCTACAAGCAAGTCTTGACCTGCCTCCGAGAGAAACTTTTTATTCTAAATTAAAAGAAGAAGGCACCGACGAGGAGGAATACAAACAAGCACGGGCCGTTTGGGATAAGCTCGCATCCAAGATCTTCGCCAGCTACCAGTTGACCGACGTTTTCTTCCAGGCTGAAGTATTTGAAAACTTTCGATCTCTTTGCCTCGAAAGATATCGTCTGGATCTATGTTACTATATTTCAACGCCGGGTTTCAGTTGGGGAGTGGCACGTCGACAGACCAAAGCTAAACTTGAATTATTCACCCACGTTACGAAGCACAACTTTATAACTAGCGGAATCCGAAGCGGGCTTTCTTACATCGCTAGACGTTTCGCCAGGGCCAACAACCTACACTTTTCTGATTTTTTCGATCCAGAACGGCCCATTTTCTTTCTCATCTACTTGGATGCGAACAATCTATACGGTTGGACTATGATACAACTTTTACCGTACAGTGATTTTAAGTGGATCTCCAGACGTGAGATTGTACATTTCGATATCTTTTCGACGTCGGACGACGGGGAGTATGGATACATCTTGGAGGTGGACCTCGACTACCCGACCAAATTGCATGACGAACACAGCGACTATCCTCAGGCCCCAGAGTCGTTGAAGATCGATCCTTCGATGGTTTCCGAGTTCTCCAGGAAATCGGTCACGAGATCAAGCCTACCACCAAGCTAGCATCCAACCTTTTCAACAAGACGAAATATGTGGTTCACTATAGAACCTTGAAGTTCTACTTGCAGCATGGCGTGGTTCTTCACCACATCAGACGTATCCTGACCTTCAAGCAGACGGCGTGGTTGAAACCTTACATCGAAGGCAGCACCGTACGAAGACAGGCAGCAACTAATGATTTCGAGAAAAACCTCTAAACAATTGGCAAACAACTCGGTTTTTGGCAAGACGCTCGAGCAGAAACAAAATAAGCTGTCAGTCAAGCTCGACACCAAAGTAGCAAAAACGGTGAAACATACCTCTCTGCCGCACGCTGACTCGTTCCAAATACTCAACGAGAACCTTGTCTCCGTGCTGCTGAAGGCGCGACTGCGATCTCCCCACCTATTCCGGTTTCTCCATCTTGGAACTCTCCAGATGTTTCAGTTCCACTACGAATACATTAAGCTGAAATATGGAAAGAAAGCTTCCCTTTTGTTCACTGGATAGCCTGTTTTACTCTATCGAAACGGATGACATTTATGCTGACATGGCGAAAGATCGAATCGAGTGGTTTGATACCTCTAATTACGACCAGGACCATTCCATCTTCAGCCCGGAGAACAAGCAGGTTCTAGGCAAATTTAAGGACGAACTGGGCGGGATTCCTGTGAAAGAGTTCATCGGCCTCAGGTCAAAGATGTACTCTTACATCACGGCAAAGAATGAGAAGCAGACGGCGGAGGGGATCAACAGGACGTACGTGAAAAATCATCTGAATCACGAGGACTACGAACACCACATTGTTGAGAAAGGGACGTCCTTCAGCATTCAAAGCAAAAAGCACCAGCTCACTACCAACGCAGTAACCAAGTCTTTGCTGTCACCCTACGATAACAAGCACTTCATCCTCGACGATGGAGTAACCACGCACGCCTACGGACACTACAAGTTTTCACCTATCATTGAGGAGGAAGAGGATCACTTCGACTCTGACATCGACCTAGACAGCGATCTGGAGGAATCCGAAAAGCAAGATTGTGATGGGGAAGCCCAAGTGGAACAATCTCAAGCGGAGGTGAGGAGGATGGTGAAGTTGGAGGAGAGGGAGAAGAGGGAAGAGGCCGGTAGGCTGAGGAAAGCTGCCGAGGAGAGGGACAGGAAGGCTTCCATGAGCGAAGAGCAAAAGCGGGAGAGAAGAGAACGAGAACGAAAGCGATTCCAAGAAATGGGCGGAAGAGCGAGAAAAGCTCTGAAACGTAAAACAATGACGGATGAGGAGAAACGAAAAAAAAAGAGTAAAAAATGCAGCTGCAAAGAAGGCCAGGCATGCAGCTGGGAAAAAGAATTGAAAGTAAATGTCAAACATCCATGTAAATCTTTTGATCCCATCAATAAATTTTTTTTAAATGCAAGTCGGCTCTTTTTAAAAATATTTTTTGACATCACTTCATGTGTGTCCCTGTGTGTATGTCCCTATTTGCACATCCCTGTGTGTACGTCCCTTTGTGTATGATGTCATAGGGGCCGACCTTTTGGAGGGCTACATTGTATGATGCCACAAGGGAGCGACCTTTTGGAATGGTACTATGACATCACTTCCTGTATGTGTTCCTGCATGTACGTCCCTGTTTGTATGCCCCTTTATGTACGTCCCTTCGTGAGCGTCCATGTGTATGATGTCATAGAGGGGTGACATTCTATGAAGTCACAAGGGGGGGGGGGTGATCTTTTGGGACGGTACAATGACATCACTTCCTGTGTGTATCCCTGCGTGTACGTCCCTGTTTGTACCTCCCTTTATGTACGTCCCTGTTTGTATGTCCCTTTATGTACGTACCTTTGTGTACGCCCCTTTATCTACGATGTCACTGGGACGTGACCTTTTGGGGGGTGACATTGTATCACGTAACAAGAGGGTGGTCTTTTGAGACGGTACCATAACATCACTTACTGTGTGTGTCCGTGCGTGTACGTCCCTTTGTGTATGTCCCTGTTTGTACGTCCCTTCATGCGGTCCATGTGTATGATGTCATAGGGGGCTGACCTTTTGGAGGCTACATGTATGACGACACAAAGGGCTGACCTTTTGGGATGGTACTATGACATCACCTTCTCTGTGCATCCCTGTGCATGATGTGATGGGAAGGGCGACTTTACTCCCTCGTCCAGATCGATAAATTATGAAGTCTCCCACCTTGTCCAGATCGACGTTTCGGAGGTACGATTCGGTTAGCCCGAGGTGTGAGGTCCGGTGGGTGGGGGATGGTCCGAGGGTGGGGGCCCGTGGGTGGGGAATGTTCCGGGGGTGGGGTCCCATGGAGTGAGGTGCCGTGACCTTTGATCTTGACTACATGACCTTTGACCTTGACTTTTGATCCATAATCTTTGGCCTTGACCTTTGACCCATGACCTTTGACCTTGACCTTGTGACTTTTGACCCGTGGCCTTGACCTTTGACTTGACATCATGACCTTTGGCCCGTGACCTTTGACCTTTAAATGTCCGTCATGGTGGGCGAATGTAGCCATTACCCCCTACTTGCTTGAATTTGTAGTTTAACACGTGAGTGCTGCTGGCGAGAGACATAAAACATCGGAAATTATAAAACGTAACTTGATTATTTCGGACAGCATGCGCCAAAGCTTTACACACAAAGCCAATTATTTTAATATTTAACTTAAGTTTGATTTATTTATTTGTTAACCGGTGTTTTTGTTTTAATTTTACCTTTCAAAAAAAAAACGGAACTGTATACTGCAATTTAGGTTCTGATGTAAAATAACTACAAAGCATAATATATTATATAAATATATTGTATATAGCTAAGTTTTATGAAAGGCTGGCTTTTTGGAGCTTGATTTACCTAATCAAGCTCTTATACGGTAGCAAACGAAGTCGGCATGGTACGACTCCGCATCACCCAAGACACAGCCACCTACAGTAAAGACCGTATCATCTTTGGCTTCCACGATGCTCCGCTAGAAGGCAAAACAAATACCGACGCGACAAGTTTGCCAAGTGAGATCATCGGTTGGCAGAATTTGGTACCCTCGTCGGTTAATTTAAAATTTCTCCGCTCGGTGTAGAGATGGCAGCACCTAGCAAACTTGCGCTTGCTTCTATGTCAATTGTTGACTTTAGTTGCCTTTTTGGTCTGATACGATATGGCCTTTAATATAGGTGGCTTTTCCAAGACCGCTTTACCTAAATAAATTAGACTGCGCATGCGCCGACTCTGACGTCATGTATTTGTTATCTCTAATATCAACATGGCTGTCGTTGTCGATCCGACGAATCGACGGAACTCTGGACCACGAATGGACGCAACTCTGGACCACCTGGACTAACAAATTAGTGAATACTTATTATGAAACGTAAGTGGAAATACTCCGAACGTAAAAATTGTATTCAAGTGTATTATGCTACAATTGGCAATGTGGAATTTACGTTAGGCTCACTAGACAGCAACTAGAAGAAACGATTGCGGTCCTATGCGCAAGGCCAGCTGAGATAGTAGCTGCTTCCTGGATCAACACTTATCTCAACCAGCCTTGCGTATGCGCGACCTCCCGACGTAGACCCATGCGCCGCCACGTCATGCCGCCGCCGATGATTTTCCCAATATTCCGCACGCCGTTGCTCATGAAAAATAATTTTGGCACGCTGCCGCTGCCCGCCGCCATTAATTTTTCGGCGCGCCACGCCACTAGGTAGTTTTGCATTTTAATTCAAAATTTCAGTTTTAACTTTTTAACGAGTTTTTCACGCTCTGAGGAACCTTAAAAACAAAAAAGGTAAGAAAGATTAAAACCCTTGAAATGGCAAAACGAAACTCAAAACAAACAAATGTGCTGAAGTACGTACTCGTCATAGTGTGCTAGTTATTTTTCAAATTCGTGCAATGAGATTGGAGGTGTTAATGTTTTACACTTTTAACAATCTTCTGCTACAGCTCAGCCACCAGCCCTCAGTTGGTTTGTATGCATAGCATTCCCTTCAAAGACCATAGCCGTAAGTTACATTTATTTCTAACAACAATAAAAATTCCTAAACATTGTGATCATTCTGACTACCACAGGGCCTCGTCACAAAATGCGTGTAGAACAGCGTTTTTTGTGGTTGTTGTAGTTGTGTTTTTTTTCCCGTCCCGCCAGGTAAAACTAGGGTGCCGGTAGCAGAAACTGCATACTGTTATTTAAACCCAAAAAATTTAACATAGACAAGTCTAAACTAATTACCCTTCTTCCCGCTATACAAAAAAATTCTTATATTTTTTTCTTTTGTGGGCGGAGGGAGAGGCTGGTGACTCCTCCCCCCCCCCCCACTACCGTGCATTGAACATTCGAGCCGTAGCTTGCAAATGTTCAACAACAATATGTGCTATCACATATGCTGTACAAAATCATGCTCCATAGATCACAGTTGTGTGCTTGTTTTTTGTTAGGCTGTCGTACTGATTTTTTTTGGGAAACTAAATTTCGTCCACAAGATTTCAATACAGTGTGAGCATGCACACAATTTTTTTTAATATAGTTTTGGCCTTTATCTGAAGGACATGTTCCAACAGCCGAATACGTTTTGGCCGAGATTAGTAGGCTATTAACATTACGTAATCACCAGTATTACACGCCATATCACACGAAATTCAGAGCTGTGAAGGTACATAAATAAAAACATTAAACAGTACAGTTCACTCAAACGAAACGAACTCTAACTTCAGCTCCAGTACCAGGGAACAAGGTTTGTTTTTAGTCACTGGTAATGTTAGAAAGTGAAAACAATTTGTGTGTGTGTGTGCGTGCATGCGTATACGAGCATGAGTGTGCGAAACATGCAAGTGCTTATTGTAAGCAGTTTGTTTTAAATGTGTTCGTTCGAATGAGCTCTAATCTGTTTTTTTATTTGTGCACCTTCAAAGTTTAAAGCACAGCTTACAGCTTTAGAGCTTATTCATACGTTTACGTTAATTACTCATTACAT
>JAHWFP010047653.1:0-10128 GCA_023313725.1 Lithobius niger | reverse complement strand
GGGGGGGGGGGGGGATAACCTTCCTCCGGCTCTACTGCGCACTTGTACGCACTACTCTGGAATATGGCAACCAAGCCTGGTGGATTAAATATGAGGGTGATGCAGACAAAATCGAAAGGGAACAACGACGTGCTACCAAAGTCGTCAACGGACTCCACGACTTACCTTACACAGAGCGCCTGAAGGTATTACGAAAACCAACTCTGCTTTACAGGAGATCAAGAGGGGACTTGATCTTCGCAGCAACCTGGTTCACACTCAGTGAGGGCCAACCCACCAGGAACAACGGGAAAAAGCTTTTCCAACGGCGATGTAACTCGCGGGTGCGCCAACTCTCCCTACCATTCCAGTTTGTTGCCTATGGAACAGACTCCCTGCTGATGTTATACAGGCACCTTCTGTCCTATGCTTCAAAAGACGCCTAAAAGCCTACTTGCCTGGTGTCTTAGACCCGTACCACTACAAGAGCTGGTAAACTCCTTCCCAACGCCAACAACTATTCAGCTACCTGTTGGTGAAGATTCAAGTTCAAGTTAAAAAAAAAACCCCTTTTGCCTTTTTTTGAAGAAAAAAACATGCCGTATTTTGCTTTTCTGCAATGAAAAATACTGCTGGCAGTGAGGCGAAAAGGCCTAGAGCCCTAAAAATGGGCAAAAAGAAAACCAGGAAGCCCAAGAAAGGGGGCCCAAAATGGTAAAAATGTGAGTGACAAATAAAAAAAAATGGAAGCCTCAGCGTGCCCTTTTACTGAAATTTGCTCCTGCCCTCTCGGATTTCTCTGCACGCTACTGCTGCATGATCTTAAACTGCACGCAGAAAAACTAAATCTCTGATCATGATGTATAGATCCAGGCAGCTGAGATGTTTGAAGCATCCATGTGTAACAAATACACTAATACTTTTAGGATTTTTTACTTAGCTTTATTTAAAATTTAAATGTATTGTCACGAAAAACTTTGTTGAAGTTCGTACTGTGGAACATGACCAAATTCTGAAAAAGTCAATTAACAAAAAATCTCGCACATTTCCACAAACTAGACACTTACTCCTATGTCCAACAAATTTTCAACAACTAACTGTCGTCATCACCAGGCTTTTAAGTGTCTAGTTTGCGGAAATGTGCGTGATTTTTTTTGTGAATTAACTTTTTCTAGTTCCTAAACGATTTTTGATGCCATTTGCCGAAAACTTATGCATCCTTTGCCGGAAGCCATTGTTGTTGTTGTATAGAATGATTTGGTGTTGGAATCGACAAGCACCATAGTTGGCTGCATTGTTTGAAATGCTTTTGTGCTGAATGAAGATTTATTACTTAAGATTTACATTAGACACTTAAAACATTGTCATTGTCTATCCATACGTGACTACATTTTAGTTCAAATATGCATGACATCTCTAACTCCATTTAAAACACTTAACGATGCTTTTCATCAAAACAAAGAATTTTGTAACATAAAACTCGCAGTCCTGTGTTCAAGCTGAGTTAGGAAAATGTTTCTTGGGCGATGCCGCTTCTAAAAAGGTCAATTTTTTTTTTTGGGGGGGGGGGGGGAGAAGGTTTACGTCAAATGTCGCCCGCATTTTTACCTGTTTCCCAATTTTTGACAGTTTGAGTTCCAATACACTATACTAATTGTCATGTTCTTTTTGTTGGGGCAAAAGCCAAGTCAGTAAGTAGGGCTTGTGAGGTTATGTTTGTGTGCCCAAGAAAGATATTATAAGAAAGTTATTTAAATGAAGAGTTTGTAGTTGATTTTAAGGTATTTTATTTGTGCCATTTCAAAAGTGTGGTCTTACTAATGAAACTATGTTTTATGTTTTGCAGATTGTTATATTTCAGTTAGAATACGGAGAAAAGCAATCTGCATACGTTAGCTGGTCTGGAGCTGTTTCGTCTGGTAAAGACACTCGAGGGAGGCATGTTGTGGAAGTGAACAGCACATTTGCACAAAAATTAAATATTAATCC
The DNA here is from genome assembly GCA_023313725.1 of Lithobius niger. NCBI lineage: Eukaryota > Metazoa > Arthropoda > Chilopoda > Lithobiomorpha > Lithobiidae > Lithobius > Lithobius niger. The sequence goes on along the minus strand of JAHWFP010047653.1, from coordinate 8,160 downwards.
TGGGGATGAGATAGTAATAACTGAAGTGAAGAGTGTTCCTGCATGCGATCAAGTGTGGGTGGAACCAGTGACTTGCGACGATTGGGAAATACTGGTTTGTAACCGTATAGACTTCTGTATATTATTTATTTGTACTATGTTAAAGAAGGTAGACTATTTTGTATGATATTTTGCTTTGTGTCATGACTAGAATGACAAATCGTTTGCACCGAATGAAATGAAGACACAGAAAGGCAGTCACTATGTGGATGGAAATGCACTTTATATTATTCTAACACCACACAATATTTGAGTTGTGCAAATTTTCGACGAACCAAAACTTTAAAAAGTCACTCGCATTTGGCTTAATCAGGTAATCTTCAAGTTGTTAGTTCCTCACTGCATACATTTCTTTTATACGACTCGATGTTGTGTGGTGTTTGAACATATAGCATATTTTCATCCACGTTACGAACTCTCAAATTCATAGTACAATGATAAACAGTTTCTTCCGAGGAGGTCATTATGACAGCCAATGCAAACACAGTAAATTAACGCCACTTGACACGTGGCGACATCTCGCACCAATGAAAACAACAACGTAAACCAGGAAGGAGCCTGCTAACTCCTACGAGGCAGCTTCAAATGTGAATCCTTTTTAATTAAGTGTGACATCATCACAAATGTAATCACAGGCTTTATTCCTACTTATTTTACTTACAGCAAATTTGTTAAAGGTAACAGCATCAAAGTTTTCTGGCTACGATGGTGCGTTTCCTTGGTGGTGGGGGGGCATCCTTATAGACGAAATATTAACTTAGTTTGTACGTTGTTCCCTTTCCCTCAGGTCTTTACGTATTCGTATTTGGCCAATCGGGATATGAAAGCCGTGAATAGGCAGTCATTATAACCAATCCAAGCACAGAAAAAGATACGGATAGCATGTTCATTCTTTGCAATGGCCCTATCCCTAAGGCTTACACCCAAAAGGCCGACTGATAAAAAGCATACAACCAAAAGGCTGACACACCTGATGGCCAACCGGTATGAAAGGCATAACATTCTAATACCTTATAAAACTTCATTAAACCAGCTTGAAAACATTGTTAATTTTTGTACTGTGAAACTCCATTACAAACGAACAAATGTAACAAGAAAAATGCCCACTTTCACAACAAAGACACTCGCACTGTCTAGTGAATTTTTGATAGTTAACTACTGTCTTCCTCGAGCCTTAAAATTAGTTTGGACTCTGTTTATATCTCTGTTGACGTCTCCGTTATCGTCTGCTTGTTCGTTGCCATGCTCCAAACTTGGTGCGTTGATACCCTCTACTACGCCACGCATCGAACAAGAAGACGACAACAGAGATGTCAACAGAGATGTACTAATTTTACGGCTGAGGACGGTAGTAGTTAACTATCGAAAGTTTGCTAGACAGTGCGAGTGTCTTTTGTTGTGAAGTGAACGTTTTTCTTGTGACTTTTGTTCACCAACCTGAAGTCTTAAGAAAATGGGTTTAAAAACTAGCCTACATTTTTTTTTAATAGTTGCGTATTAAAAAATATTGTGCATCCCGCTAGCAGTTTACCAAATAGTTACACTGACCCGTTTGTTGTAGCATTTGCGTTTGTTTCCGTAGGGGCCCAGAATTTGATTAGCCAAAGTTTTCCGTTCGCGATACACGTTGACCTTACCCTTCGCAAATCTGGCCAGCTGCCCTTTTTCATTGCTATCGTTCAAAGAATGAACATGTTTCATTGCTGCCATAAAAAGAGTGAACATGCTCGCCCCAATTGCATTAATTTGTTTCGTTTTTATTGGCTGTCCGAATACCTGTTTTCCCTGTCTGTCAACCCTCTTGGTTTGGCACAAGCAAAATGTATACAAATTACGAACACCTGGCTGACAAGCACAAAATGTAGGCAAAAAAATCGGTAACACTTAAAATAAAACTAGGAATATTGTAAATTTTGCCTTAAAATCTTAAACCGTGAATCGTTGATAATTTGAAAGACTAAAAATGAAAGGTACTTGTTGCCGGTGGAAAACAAACATTACTTGTGAATTTTGGCATTCGTTCCCCGAAGTGCTGGTGTTTCTCTACAGGTTTTCCGGTTGCTTGTAGCTGCCAGCTGGATAACCCGCATGCGTGGGCGCGTCCCTTTCAGTATCAGCGCAAAAGGCAGGCATCATTTTTCCTCTAGCGAGCCTTCGCACGCTATCGTTTCCCGCATCCGTCATCTTGAAGATCTACAAGCCTTTACCTGCTGCACAAAAAGAGCCCAGCTGCCCATAGCTAAAGCAAAGGACACCACGAAGGATGTGTCTGCCCGGAACACTGTCCCTTCACCCGCCAGCTCATTTGCCGTCCTTGCTGATGTTCTTGCCGGCCCTTCGCACATTGATGCTTCACACGAGTTGCTCTTGCCTCTCCTCAAGCCTCGATCCACGGCTTCATCCTCGCCCTTTTCGCCCGCCAAGTCAACTGTTCTTACCGCTGATGAAAAGACCGACACCACTGCAACCCCCCCCCCCCCCCCCCCAATCCTAGGCGGTCAATGCATCTCGGCTTCCCCATTGGCTCTCACGGCACTCGAAAAGGACCTCCTTGCAGCGAAAGAAAATTATTCCAAACTTTACGACATGCAAGTTTGGGTTCCAAGCACGAAAAGAAGTCACCTCAATTGCCGCTCGACGTATCGTCTCTTTTGACTCACCAGGCGGCACCATCCCTTTCGCGGAGTGAGGTTAACCGTCTTGTTGATCACGCCATTCGTGATTTCAACTACCGACAACCACAGGCGGACACTCCGGCGTCCATGACTCCGTCCACCAAAGAAGCCTACACCAAAGAACGGGTAGCTACTACCTCGAGTGATGCAAGCCACAAACGGTTCCATTCGTCGTCGTAACAACCGTTGAAGAAACTCTGGTCCTCCCCGAAGTCGGCGCCAAGACAGCACTCTTCTTTTCGCCGACCAGCCATTCCACCCAACTGCCCTTCATCACATCGGCTGCCGCCTCAGCGTATTGACAACGAAGGCAACCTCGACTCGGCCTCTGTACCTCATCAACAGACGTATTCGGACCCCCCTTCGTCGACCCGAACGAAAAGGCTCCTGATCGCCCCATTCTTTTCCCCGACAACCCTGACGTTGTTGACCCATCCAACATTCCCCTTTAGGACCTCCTCAAGACAGCGGAAGATACAGTCCCCGACTGTTTTCTCTAAAAGCCGTCGTCCTTGGATCACACTCCGCTTATTAACTGAGGACTTTCGATTGAATTCAACTTCGGCCTCTGAGATCGTAACCTCAAGCCACATTTTCTTCTCGGCCAATCAACTACACTGCTCACAAACCTTCTATGCAACGGAGGTCATCTACTCGGCAGAGGTGAACCAGTGGAACTGGACAAGAAACCTCCTCCACCTCGTCCCGGTCGGGAAACTTGGTACTTCAAGCCCTTCGGCGACGGTTCAACAAATGCAAGGAATTTCGACACCTACTCACAATCTTAATACTGACTGCTGAAACAAAAATAGATTTTGAACGGCCCTTTACATTCCGAAGAAAATTGGGGTCCCTTGCCATGTTTTAAATGACAACGACAAACTCTTACGGTAGGCCTACGTGCAGCTTCTCAAGCTGATGTCGTGAGCACACATGTGAATGTTTTTTTTTTGTGAAAAACCTTTGGCCAGCCCCCACTCCTTCTGAGGTCAAGCAATTATTAACTCTCATTTACGCAACTTCCAAAAAGCCTGCTTCGCAACCTACCACTCAATGAACTGGTTTACTAAAACCCTCTTCAATTTAACTCTCCTGATGCGTGACATTGCGCTTCAAACGGCATCAAACCTAAGTGATTCCACTAAGCACCAACTTTGAAATCAACCCATCCACGAGACTGACACCCTTTTTGTGGAATGATTCCCAATCTGGCACCATATCTGGATGTTTCAAGGAAACCAAAGGCAAACCGAAACAACGACAGAAACCTTTCACCAAGCCCTGTAAGCCCTACAACAACTATGGCAACAAAGATAACAGGGCAAAACCAAAAGTCCCACAATCGACTCCATGACGACAATCAGTCTTTCGTGGCAAGCCATTCAACAAAAGCAAAGGACGCAATTTGCAGCACCACTCCTGACAAACTCAGCCGTTATTCCTCCCCGGGAATAAAAGAGAAATCCTGCAACCATCAATGACACCAAACTACTCTCAACTGTACCAGTTGGGGGAGGACTATGTCACTTCCTCCCAACCTTGAAAAAATAACAACGAACAATAAAATCCTTGCCATCATCCAAGACGGCTTTCTCCCAACATTCATCATCAAACTACCACTCGCCGTATCCCATCCGTGGTAGTTTGCACCACTCAGCAACGAAAGACTCATTCAAAATAAAAGTCCTGCTGATGAACGGTGTGATAAAAGAATGTCTACACCTACAGGGACCAGTATTCTACAGCTCAATATTCCTCCGGCCAAAGAAATCCATCTGCGAGAGATTAATCTTCAATCTCAAACCTCTCAACCATTACATGGATAGTTGCCACTTCAAAATGGAAACTCTAGACTCCATACGCCAATCATTGAAGAAGGATGACTGGACAATTTCCATAGATGTGGAAGACACACACCTTCACGTTCCTCTGCATGCATCGATCCACAACCTATTCCGCTTCATGTACAACAACAAAGTTTATGAATTCTAATGCCTCCCATTTGGCCTGAATGCAGCAGCCAGGGTTTTCACCCTCGTACTAAAACCAGTTCTGGTCCGCCTCATCAAAACCAGATTGCAGCGAGCGCCTATATCGACGATTGGTTACTGAACGACCAAGATCTTGTGGGACTCTGTTCTAACCGAAACGCCACGATCTCCCTCCTCAATCAACTTGGCCCTGGCATAAACGCAAAGAAGTTGAGACTCAACCCAGCTCAAGACTTCATCTTTCTGGGATTCTCAATCGACCTAAAATCTGCAGCAGTGATGCCCTCGCCAGACAGAATAGCAGACATCATAACTCAAGCACTCTCCTTTCGTCAACAGGAGATTGCAACACCACACCCTCAAGGAACTAAACTCCCTCATCAGCAAGATGGATGACTATAGTCTAGTTGTCAAATGCTGATTTTTGGCCTAATCTAAAAAAATTGTCTGCACAAAATGTTTTTGCGCAGAGATGTTCTACAATGTGTCCCTACTCCAAAACATAACGATGCCACCTTGGTACCTTTGGGGAATTCAAGATGGCATCCAAAATAGCGGCAACAAAACGGTTTTTTGTTTCTAGCATCTAAACTCTTCATCCGATTGAAAAGTAACCGCTTACCAATTATGTTTAGAATAAAATATTCTTAAAAAAAAGGTTCTATTCATATTTTTAGTAAAATTAATCCTTCTTGCCGAAATTCGTTATTTAAGTTATTTTAGGCCGTTAACGTATGTTACATATACAATTCCTGACTTTAAACAGCTGCAATACCCTTTCTAATTCCGATAATGGACGTGATTAGGCTTAGATGAAAGATGAAGATGTATATTTTCCAATGAGGATAATTAAAACTATATTAATTAGGAGCTAAGTTACGACAGTTTATGTACGTTGCAGCACTGTGCTTTTCGCTCTTATTTACCATCTTTAAAACAGCTGCAGTACTCATTCTAAGTCAAATGGATGTGATTAGGCTTATATGAAAGATGAAGATTTATAATTTCCAACAAAGGAAATTAAAACTATATTACTTGGGAGCTAAGCTACGGCAGTTTACCTACGTTGTAGCATTGTGCTTTTCGTCCTATTTTACCACAAGTTCCATCTTTAAACTGCTGCCACCCGTTCTAATTCGGATAAATGGACGTGATTAGGCTTAGACGAATTCCAACAAGGGTAATTAAAATGATTTGTATCAATTAGAAGCTAAGCTACGAGAGTTTTTCTACAGTGTAACGCTATGCATTTTGCGCTATTTTACCACAAATTCCAACTTTAAACTGCTGTAGCTTAGCTTCTATTTAATATAAATCGTTTTAATTGCCCTTGTTGGAAAATATACATCTTTCCCCCGGGGCAAACAAATTTATGTTTTTGTGCGATGATTCGTAAAAAATCCTCAGTTGAGTCGTTTGGGGGTCGTCGTGTACAGGGGGTCCATCTGCTTTATAAGATCAACGTCCCTCCTTTTTGCAGGTGGCTGGTTTCTCCTTTTACGATACCTGAGTCGACTCCTAGTATTATTTCCCCCCCGCCCGCCTCACCCGCCCGCCTCACCCGCCCGCCGCAAGTCATGTTCCAAAATTCATAGCGAATGCGGTTGCAAGTTCGAGATTTAAAAAAACATACTTTAGGCTAGTTTAACAAAGTTTTGTAAGATATATGGCTGTCTGCCTTTTGTACCTGTAATCCTTTTGTACCAGTCGGCCTACTGGTGTGTCAGCGTTTTGAACTGGAGCCCTTTGTCCGGTAGCAATGTGAAAAGGGCGAGCATGTTCTTTCTTTGCATGGTAGCAAAAAGAGGGGGCAAGCGGTGGACAATGGGAAAGGTTATGCCGATTATGTAGGAATAATTGTTAACATACGAAATATTATCAATATTAACGGAAAACTCTCAGCTGTCAAAGTCTTGGCCCCAACAGAAAACAATGCTAGTGCAAAAACAGTGTGACAACATGGCTTCCTACTAGACTATGCTTGGAACAGCTAGTGTATGTTCAGGATCAAAACACGCACAATTTCAGAAAAAGGAGAATACCATACCAGTATTCCTTGCGAATTTTTGACAGACTGGGAACGTCTGTCCTCATCAGGCACTACTACACTCTTGAAAACTGGTTTACATTCTCTTCATCTTTTGAGCCCGGCGTTAGAAAATGGCGTGGTCTCTGGTACTTGTTAGGCTTACTGTCCCACTGATCTGTAAGAATACTTGAAAATTCCGCTCTCAGGAGAAAACGGATTCCCGGGTTTGAGGGGCCCTGCGTGTTTTCTACGGAACTTTCTAGTGTATGTATACATATTTGGCGTATGCTGGGGCATCGGCTATGGCTGTGGTATAACGATGGTGATAGGCAGTGATTATGATAACCAATCCAAATATTGTATATGATTGTGTTTGAGGGAGTATATTAATTCTTTTCATGGCAGCAGTGAAAAATGGGGAGCTTGTTCATTTATTGCATGGTAGCAGTGAAAAAGGGTGAACGTGTTCATTCTTTGCACAGTAACAATGAAAGCAGCCGGCAGTGTGACGTCGTTTAGTAGTAACAGTCAGTAACAACAAAATATTAGACATGTATTGTTGACAGAAAGCTCTGGGCTGCCAAACTCTGGGCTCCAACAGAAACAAACTCCAATGATAAAACAAACTGGACAGTGTCACAACAAGGTTTCCTGCTAGAAGCCATATTTCTAGTTAATAAATAGTTAATTTATTAAAAATTTATTAAAAAGAAGCTAGTTAATAAATAGAACACAATTATAAGTTAGGGATTTATCACATTAAACATGACGAGCGTTAAAGACTTAGTGATGCCTTTGGAAGCATAACTGATATTGCAAGGAACAAAAAAAAACAATGGGTAAACAAAAAACAACTCTATTGGCAAGGGAGTCTCTGCATGTCACTGAATGGGTGTGCCGGTAGCACGTGGGGATTTCCTGTAGTTGAGAGTAGGTTCACCATTAATAGTTCCTGCACTGCAAGTGCCAGGTATGACTGAAATATGGAGGCTGTCGCCTGGCAGCTGCGCTGTTCCCAAGCCGATCTGGGTACACCTTGCAAGCAGCTTTCAGCTTGCACCTTGTAGCTTGCTTTTGAACTGCATCCAGAGTGAAGAGGAGATTTGTTAGGTATCGTGAACTAGAATGAATGTGGTAGTAAAGGTGTGGGTATTCATAAGTGGTGTACTACATGTTAAGGAAGGAAAAGTAGCTGTTGATTTAGCCGAGGGCACATTGAACTTTCTGAATGGCAGTAACAGATTGATGTAACTGATCCACAGTTTTAAATGTGTGCTTTGCCTGTTGATGGAAATTATCTGTACGCATCCACTGCTTAGATATATACCAGAGAGTTGAGTATAATGTTACGGTGGCATTGATCTTGCCAAGTTGTCTTGTTGTGGTTAATTGTCAACTAAGTACTAACTTCAAGTTATTAAAATTA
>JAHWFP010047652.1:164017-196915 GCA_023313725.1 Lithobius niger | reverse complement strand
CACAGTGGACCTCACCAGCATCTACACAGTGGACCTCACCAGCATGTACACAGTGGACCTCACCAGCATGTACACAGTGGACCTCACCAGCATCTACCCAGTGCACTTCACCAGCATCTACACAGTGGACCTTACAAGTATTTACATAGCTAAGTTTTACTGTCTACGGGCTTTTTTTTGTACTTTCAGTATGTACAAATCCAATATCGCTGTAGGAACATAGGAATTCTGGTTGTGGCTTTCACGAATTTGAAGTCCTTGCTAAAGTAGACTAGTATACTAGCTATGCAAATTTTATTTTAGATTTTCTCATTTAATCCTAAATAATGGGATCGATTGGAAAATCCAGTATCTAAAATTTAATAAAGATGTTACGAAGTTCTACTGTACAATGTTTTCACCAAAAATAACTGAAAATATCGTAATATTTTTGTTTTATTTATACATTAAATTAATAAGTGTTAAAAATAGCAACACGATATCATCTAAAGTTCAACAAAATAAGATTATGCTGTACTTGGAATATAGGCTAAAATTGACTTTTCCTACAACGGAATTTTCCTTTTAACTGAGGTTAATCAGTTTTTTTTTAATTTTAATTTTTATAATTCTTTAATTTTCGTAGTAACTCTTGCTACGTATTGTATCCTTTGTCACTTGGCAAACTGGGATGTAAGCTACGGACCTCTACTGGCAGGCGTGAATATTAATTGGTTAAAAAGAATGTCTCCATTTACGTCACTGTCACTACTTACGCTCACAAATGCTCTTACGTAGGCCGTATCATTATTAGGATCGATGGGTGTTAGATAGCGATCTCGAATCATCTGAATTATTTCCCCATCTTGATTGGATATGGAATTATTGAAGGTATGTTTTATAAATTCGTCACTTCTGACTTTTTCTCTACCACCAAAGACGTAAGTAACTGAAAACAGGAAAAGAAGAAAAAATACAAATAATAAAACACAAATTAATTCTTCGCTTTACCATAACAGAGGGACGAATTTACCAGTCTTTACGAGACGATTTTACTAGGGGGGGGGGGTGGAGGAAGGTAAAGACGTTGCGAAACCCTCCAATGTTTGCTTTCAGGTGAAGCACTCAGGCAACAATGGGGGTCCATCAATGATTATAATTAAGGCTGTACCGAACATATTTTTTGCTGCTGATTCAATACCGAGTCGAGCACTCAAAAAATGCCTGGTACACCGAGCATAACCGAGCCGATCAATGATGCCTAAAGCAGAACCGAGCACCTTTATTAATCACATAGGGCTGCCGGGAGTACCAGCTTTTTTTTTCACATTTTCTCACATGTCTACTTTTCATTTTTTCCCCTAATTTTTCACATACCTTTTTTTCACATGCCTACTTTTCATTTTTGTATCACTATTTCTTCGTTTTCATATACACAACCATTTTAATTTCTCTGTAATTTCACGCAAGAGAGCGAAAGCGAATTCAAAACAATTCCGGTAAAAAAAACAATCTTTTTTTTTCGTGTTCTAACAACAGACATGTCGACGTAATTCCGGGCCCAAAATGAAGACGGATAATTTAATTGTCTCTAACTTCAATAGCGTGTTCTGCCTTATTTTTCATACAACATTCCCCTTTTATTGTACCGCTGGCAAATTTCCACATTTTTCACACCTGGTAGCATCCCTGTATCAGCAATCGCCAAATACCAAGCAGCTTCTAGATAGAACATTTATTTTCACTAAAACAGCCTGGTGTAGCAGCAACCATAGGCTACCGTTAGTTTCGCACACTGTAATTGATGACGCATCGGCATGTCTGGTATGGCAAATTAAGCCTGCGTTAACAACCATTATCATAACAAAAAAAGTATTTTTATTATGAGGTAAGTTACTTTTAAGTTAATAAAAGTTTTAACAATTGACCATACAAAACAGTTAAATCAGTGCAGTTGACACTAAAACTCTGAGGTTTTTCTTGATGAATGTAAATTCTTAACTTTTGCAGGTTTTAGAGATGAGCGTAATGGTGTAACAATATTCCAGTGGTACTAAACCAGAAACCATGTGCACGTATGCCTAAAAAAAGAGCCTTCCGCTATAATGCACTGCTGCTGTTACGAAGCGTAATGTCAGAAAAAGCATAAAAAAAATTAGTTAATCTGCACGAATTACCAGCAAATTTAGTTAATCTATTGAATTCTGTGTTAGTCCTTCAACCTTCCTGCAGCAGGAACCATGCATATCTCATAATAATCGACTGGAATCCGCCAAAATGAAGCTCACGTTCAAAGTCCACTGGTCACAGGATCATGCGCCAAGACTAGACGCGAGCCGCGCTGCTCGGCTCGGTTAAATGGACGTAATTGCTCGGTATACCGAGAGTGCCGATCATGCTCTGTTCGGCGAGAATCGGCTCCGCAGCTCGGTATCGGTACAGCCTTAATTATAATGCAACGGCTTTAATATTTCGGGAGCTTGTTCCTGTGAACTCTTTCTTAAATACGTATAAGAAAACAGACAACAAGATAAAAACTGCTAAGCTGAATGTAACAATTACTGCCGAATGAAAGCGAAACATCCTAAAAATTAATACCATACCACCACGATATGATTTTTTTTTTTTTATCAAAGATGGGAATCCAACGTGAGTGAATTGGAAAGTGTAAGATTCCTTAACATAAAATTTTCAAAAAGTGGAAACCGCGGATATACTACCAATTGTGAATTAAAAAAAAAATTAAAGCGTGCTGATACTAGTCATTGTTTTTAGTCATGGCGTTAGTTTTTTAATAGTTGTGCTTGTTAATGGGATAATCAACTTTAGTCAAAAATAAAGTTAAAAATGTATGGGCAACATGGATCGACTTGCCATCTCCTTCTGCACTTCCCTCCCCATCCGTTGAGCGTCAATTTTGAATTGACGAAGTGAATTTTGAAATCTCTTAGCATCCAAAGAGTTGCGTCTAGCTGCATATCTCAATGGGACTTCGTTCCTTTCATTGCGAGTCCATGATATTAAAGCTGCTGTATCAAGTGCCTTTGCTTGACCCCACTGTTGCTTAGGTGTTTAACCCCAATACTCAAGTCACCATCAAGCAACAGGAGATAACCATCTTTCGACTCCAATGTTTAGTCAGTAGTCAAAATTTATAACTTTTATTTTACGACTGGTAGTTCGAAAACTAAATGGTCAAGCCACATTGCTAAAATGGCAGGTAAAGATCGGCTAATTTATTACCCAACATCAGCATTTGCAACCAATTATTCATACAAAATATTACACAATATGAACACTATGGAAGCTGTGTGCCTGTTAACCCATAGTGAATATAGTCGGCAAAGGGCACCTTTCGACATAATATGCACACATAAGGTGTGACTGCGTTTTAATTTATACTTCTCCCCCCCCCCCCCCCCCAAAAAAAAAGGTTATGAACACTGTAAAGTTTCCTAAAAGTGACCGTCATTCACTGCAGTGATCCTGAAGAAAGATTTCACCAACTGTTTCTTCCAAACTTCAATCGCTCAAACCTCACTAACACCTGACTACATGATGTGAGAGAGCACTAAATGATGGCAGCTACCAGGGCTGGTATAAGTTGATATCGGTCTTTCTGATGGAAGTATGTGGCGGTTGTATCCTATTGGTTTTGATTGGATATCACCAGGAATGGCTGAAGCAACGAGCTTTGCTTAATAGGAATGTTTTCTATGTTTTATTTTTGAATCTGGCATCACTGCTTTGTTCCAATATTCTTTGGTAAATTTTGAAACTATTAATTTATACCAATTCATTTAAGAAATAAATCGGCTAATCTACATAATAGACTTATATACTCAGGTTTGTGTTGTAGTGACCTTGTACCAATGCAACAAGAGGCAAATTATCCTGACTAAGTTACCAGTAATCCACTCCCCCGCATAGTACGTATGGTTTGTACAACCCTGATGATATCCCTATTTTTACAAAATTTGAAATTGCTCACTCTTCAACAAAACTTTACCAAATAATCATTAGCTGCTTCCCTTCACAACCAAAGAAAATCCCAAATCATAGTTACTCCATGGAAACAGATGCATAGCAAATGCTAATGTTGTTCCAACTTTGTTTGTGTTTCTTTTAAATAGTTATCTCTCCAACAGGACAATAACCACATCTCTTGCTTAATCTCTCAGTTGTCATCACCTACTTTTGCTCAAGTAGCTTACTTGTGGATACTCGTCAAACAGGCAGACATTCCCCACAAAAATAGAAAAAAAAAACAAGGTTAAATTCGTCCACTGGTGTTGTCTTGCTTCATTCTTTCGGATCAACGTTAAAATATCGTCGCACACATATCATTGAAAAAAATATAGCCTTCAACATAATGCCAATACATAATATCGCTTCCTCAAAATTTCGCCAAGATAAAATATCATGAACAAAAACATCACAAGCTAATTATTATTGTGCTAGTAAAAATTCACAAATCCAAAAATATTTCACTTTCAGCGAAGTAAATTCGAATTATCTCCTTATCTTATGGATTCTCCCATTGTGCTACGTGTTACCATTAGAAATGAATGAAAGTAAATGAGATGGGTGGGTAAAAATGGCACTGTAAGCTATGAAGAGCCCAAAAGAGAATGAAGTACTTGTGGAATGTATTATTATTTACATGTATTCGTAGGAAAAAAGAAAAACTGACAACAATGCTTGAAAATATGTTGATTATTATAAAGCAAAATACAGTGAACGCATTTACACTGCCGATGGTAATATTGTTGTCAGTTCTGGAAATAAGTAACGGCCCAAATCCAGTCAGTGCTCTCATTGAAGAGTCAGAGTGAAATAAAAGACCAAGCTGTTACTAGAGATAATACAGCAAAGCACTGCAGGTAGTGTTCCAACAGTGAGTTGTTGCTTTTTATTCTTTCTACAGTTTTGGAGAGGTGTTGGCGAGATATATACGTAAACGATATTTTTGCTTAGCGGTATTTTGACAGGTATAATTTTTTCGCATTGCGCGTCAATTGGGCGATAAGTCAGTCTTCCTGTCCGGTGATTTTCAATTTTTGCACGAAGTACAGATGTATGACAAGATTTAGATTAGGGATTTGAATACTATCTCTGTAATGTGTGGTGCAGTGGCAACCCGGACCACTGCACTGTGACTGAGGTTGGTGCTAATGACCAAGTTGTCAACGCGCCATTAAGCCTCAATTCCCCCTCCTAACAAAAACAAACTTTCCCAGTTACTATCTTTTGTGTTTTTAATACTGCAGAGACGACTCGTTTTTCTTGTTAAAGAAAAGAAATAGGGAGTGAAAATTAAGTATTTTCGTCGTTATTGCTGTTCTTTTCGCCAGGATCAAAATTAATATTTTAGAATAGGAAATAAAGTGTATATCTTACCTACGACAGAATTTATTCGCTCTGCTGCAGTAATACCCATTACAACTGGAACATTGTTCACTGTTTCAGAAGAACTCATCAACGTTCTGGGGTCTGCTGGTAGAAAGTAGCCATCAATACTGGGAGCAAATGGTGCTGCAATTGACGACAAAGTCTAAAACAACAAAACATCTTCATTATCATTAAGTTAATAATTTCAGGCAGTTGGCAACATAGATGAAAGTTAACCAGGTAATTTTCACAACTACTTTACATTATTTAATTGAGATGTGGCAAAGGTTGGCAAAGCTTTCGTGTGACAGAAACGAGTACTGTTTGGAGGAAAACTCGATTGGTAGATGATCAAACGGCGAAAAACGAAGACCGCAAATTTCACCGGAATATGTGAGAACAGGTGCGAATTTCACCAACAGACAAACTCCAGCAACGAATTGCACCAAGCCCTGTGATTAGTGTAGGGTACGTAGGTAATGATTACGTAGGTGGCAGGGGGATGTGACGCGGGTATGTTGGAGCTTGTCACCCGTAAGAATGAGCACATCAAAAACCATAACTGGTAAAAGGGACCGCCAAGTTCCGAATGGTTCGGCCCTTCAAAGGAGTGATATCAACACACCAAAAATTCGCCAAGTTAATCGCACCGACTAATAGTTCGAAGGTTAAATGAAAACTAGAACATTGTTACTTTCAGTGCGATTAACTTGGCGAATGTTTTGGTGTCTTTTGAACGGCCGAACCATTCGGGACTTGGCGGTCCCTTTTACCAATTTAGGTTTTTGATATGATATCACTTCTTTTTTTAATTGTGTATTAGACTCAACTCGACTAGCCTCCAGATGTGTAATAAAGTGCAACGACAACAATAGCTTGAGTGGTAATGTTTCTAATATTTTAATTTCATATTTCATTCTTTGAGAGGGCGAACCATTCTCAACTTAGTCGCCTACGTAGTTTTGTTTTATTTTTTGTATTGTTTTTTATTTAGTTCAAATCACTTCTTTGTTTTAGGCTTTATTTCGACACTTTGTTTTTCGTGAATTGGACGTAGACACAATTTTTTCGGCAAAGTTTTTTAGTTTTGTGAAAACACACTAGTGTGTGTCTAGATATTCATGTCAGTGTACACGTTGTCATTGTCCGAAGTTTGGCCGATGTATTAATTATTTATTTAGAGCGGGTGTGTAGCTTTGGGCTGTGGCCCCAGTAAAATTTCATTCTCTCTCTAATCAGAGACGATGCCGACATAACTATAACAATGGTTATAAGAATACTTTCCGCACTTACGCGCCCTCCCACGCCATTCCCGTTACACTCCCAGGCTGTAAAGGCATGCACTTCGTATCGTACTGCAGCCGTTCGTCAAATTTCATAGCTGGAACCCTTCCCGCTATCTCGATATCGGTGAATAATCACCCTATGGGAATTAACATGGGTATGAGCAAACTAGTAAAAAGCTGCAAACTAAAAACTAGAAGTAACACATTTGCAACGTTATTGAGGGTCAAATTTTGCATTGAAAGCCACGTCGCTGACATTATTGCACAAGTTAATTTTTGTCAGGTGGATCATTTGCTCTCCATTTTGCCCCCATTTAAGCTTTTGTGCAGCATTATTATTATTTCCCAAGTAGCTAAAGGGTTAAATGGTTTAACGAGCGTTAACCACTCCTGGTCATCTGCCCGAAGCCCTAAGGCCCTATGTCTGCAACAGCCAGACAGCCAAGTAGCCAAGTAGCTGAAATGTCATCAACAGTATGCATCAGGATATTAGACACTGACGCTATGGCGTCGCGCTACAATGGTTTGCAGCCTTTACAATTACATTGATGTGATGTTTGTTGCCTAACTTGGTGCGACACACTAGCTTGTGCCTAGATACGTTTTTTTTAGAGATTGGTGTGTGTGCAATTTTGAAAACCAACTGCATTCGTGACGTCAGGTATAACATTCTTTAGGCAACCATGGTCAGTCGGTGTGAAACAGCTTCACTTTATTGCCTTCCCTTTCGTCCATTGCGTTCCGTCGGTCGTTTATTGGCGATGGCGGTTGAAAATGGGTGGGTGTATTACCTAAAGTTGATGTTTGAAATGTAGATGCTTGAAGAGCCTTTTCTAGTTTGGGTGAACGACGGAACCGGGACGATTCTGTTTCTGATTTTGTTAACGGGTGAATGTCGTCGAAGGTTCGTGCATTCCGTCTTTCGTAGTGGAGCAAAAGGTGCCGATGCGGCCATGATGTGGGTGAAGGCCGTGTTATGCAGGCCACCCGGTGTAGGATAATTTTGTATACACGGTGTTTTGTTACGAAAGAGATGGTTTTCCAAGGCGGCCTTGGTAGTTGCTGCAGGTTGTGGGATTCCAAGCCGTTTGTAAAACGAAACGAAAGGGAATCTAAAGGTGGCTTGGATGTAGGACAGCCGATGAGGCTTGGTTTACGTTGAGAAGAACGTGAGGTTGCCACTAATCCTGGTCGAGGCAGCCTGATGGACTTGCTTGAGCTTGGCAAATCACCCCAAGCCCGTCGTGGAATTTTAGGTGGCTGCAGAGAGAGAACGGGGCCTATGGGAGGAGTTGTTTGTTGTCGGAGTTGTTTTGAAGACTTCCATGATTGGACGAAAGGGTGATTCAAGTCAGCCATGGCCAGTGGTTGAAATGAAAATGGAGAATCAAGGCAGCTCTGGTGAAAAGCTTAAGCCACATGGTGGTCAATGGTCGTTTTCCTTGGCGTGGACCTTGCCGATTTTGCTACGAAAGCTACGCACCGTGTACAAACCGGACAACAATCGAATCAGAACAGGTTCTAAGCAACCATGAACAACCTCTTTTCTGCCCCACACTGGTCTTTTGGCTACACTTTTGCTATCGTTCATAAAATGCCCGTGGCTTCACCAAACTCACCACTTCATCACCTGCAACCCATCCCAATAAACCTACAGCCACCTTTCACAACACTCAGTCTAAAACCGGCCGTTCCTTGATCTTCTTGGGATTTTCTTCAGGTCATTATCTCTCTCAAACATTTAAGCCAAACACCGTGGCAGACTCTCAGTTCTGCAAGGATTCGAGCCCCACAATTGATCTGTCTGGAGATTTATTGGTCAATCCTCCACCCACAGCTAAAACCTGGAAATACGCGGAATCATCTCTCAAAACGCCCTAATTGACCCACATTTGGCCTGTCAATATTATCATCGCACCAACAAAGAGCAAAAAAGCACTTTAGTCATTACAAATATAAACAGAGTAGCCATCAAGTGTAGGTGAAAGATGAAATCACGACGTTTCGGTTCCTAGTTCGGAACCGTTTTCAAGTGAAGGGTTTAAAACATGTCAAACAACTTAAACAATACCATGACCAATATTCTCTGCTGTTATTTATTTTTTTATTTTTAAGTTGTTTGACATGTTTTAAAGAAATTTAAACCCTTCACTTGAGAACGGTTCCGAGCTAAGTACCGAAACGTCTTGATTTCATCTTCAGCTGCACTTGATGGTTACTCTGTTTATATTTTTAACATCATCACACTTGCCACTACTACCACGTCCCAGGTGAAATTTGCAAAACAATAAGCACAGTGAACTGGGACAAAATAATAATCATGCAAAAACGATTCAGCAAAAGAAACCACCAAATGAAAGAAAAGAGACTAAGGGAAAAACAAAGAAGGCTTAACGCCGTTCCTCCCACTCCAGGGAAATTAGCAATAAGCACTCCTCCCATCGGCTCAAAACAACCCTCTTCCCAAAGTCGGCATTGCCCGCAACTTCTTCGGATTTTCCCCTGTTGTCATCAAATTCAAACTGATTAACTCCACAACCAACCTAGTCAACCTACAAATCAAAACTTAAAAGAACTCAACAAAGAAAGTGACAGCGCCCTTTGTCAATGCCGCATCACCGGCCAAAGTCAGCCTCATCGTTCAAAACAAAGCGCCAACAAATAAAGAAGAAATTCGTCCTCATTCTGCCACTTGAACCAGCACGATAGCAACTTCAAACATAACCGAATCGATCAATTCGTCTTGTCATCAACTTTCAGGCTCGACACAGCAATGTCGGAAACACCCGAGGAAACATCTGACACCTTTCCTGATTTCTCCAACCCAGTGATCTTGAAGAAAACAACACGAAAAGAGCTTCACTTGTCCAAAAGCAAAGTTCGTCAGCTAGACATAAACCTTCCTCCAATCTACTCATCCATTCACTGCCTTTCAAATGAAGTCACCAAATCAAACGTCACGAACACCACCTTGCTAACGAAAACTACCAACTAGAGCTGAATATTGAAAAGCTTCAATGTCGAATTAAACCGACAAACTCAAAAAACAAGCCGTAACCACCATTACCCAATACACACAATGCCTTAGGTTCCTGAAACATTGTTGGCTTTCAGCGTCAAGAAAATTCAAGAAAAACCATCGATCATCGGACTCGCAAATAAGAACTCTACGAACATACCTGAGAGTCCTCTTGACGCAGTTCGAACTCCAAAGGCAGCATTTTCACCACCTTGGAAAGGAAGCATCAAAGCACCAGCCAGAAGGTATCCCTAAGCCAAAAGCATCTTGCTCGAGTGGGTTGCATCAAATATTTTCTTCCAGCCTACAAATATGTCATCCACTCGGTTTGGCAATTCGACAATGGCAACACCTTCACTCCGCTTTATCCAGTAATCGTAAATTGCACCAACACCAAAACCTGGGAACTTCCTTGCATAGGCTCGGCCGTTCAAAAGCAAAAGGATATCCCATCGGCTTCCGAATTCGTCAGTAAAGTCAAAAACATTCCTCTCCCGAATGCCTAATGCCCTTTCGTCGAAGAACAAGGCAATTTTCTTCTTGTCAGACGTTCTTTCAGTCTAAACTAAAAAAAAAAAACTTCTTCGTCATTTTCAAGACACAATTTTTTTAGGCCAAGGACAAATCCCAAAACGCGAATCGATTCTTATGCAAACTCACCTCCTAGTCTTTCAGGCCAGGAGGGAAATGTGCTACGTTCACTCAAAGCCAAAATTTGAACTTCAAGCTCGAACTGTAGAGGAAGAATCTGGATCTTGGTTCCTCGAAGTCACTTCAGCTTCGAGGAACCTCATTCTTTTCCAAGCAAAAAAAAATCACACTATGGAAGAACCACGTTCATCTCAGCCTCAAAGAAGAAACGTATTTCAAAGTCAATACCACATTCAAATTTTCACCTGCGACTACACTAAACCCGCTACCTCATGACCAAAATTCTTCACCAAAATTTCCATGAAACTGTGCTCAATTTCCTGATGCATAGCTAAGGAATGTCTCAAGACACTGATCTCACTGAATACTTTCAAGAAAATGACTCATCACAGAACATCATCACCAACCAAATGAAACCTCAACAGCTCACTTCTCAAACCTTGCTGCTTCTCAAGCCCAGCTGCGTCATCCGGAAAAAGCATGTATTAAATTCTTTCGCCAAGCTATCTCATGTACTCCGGCGAAACCTCTCACCTCGTCCATCACTTCCCATCGTATCTGCATTTCAACCCTGCGGCTTTTAAACAGTTTCTTCAGTTATGTCGAAAATTTGCAGAAAACTGGTAAAGTATTCTACAAGTTCTGAAATTGTGCGTCTGTTTCCTAAACTTTTTAATTGATAAAATGAACTATGTGAGGAAATAGTGCTACCGTATATTTGATGAGAGAATGTTGTGAGGGTGTAACGGGCACGCAACCCTAGTGTGCCCGTCAAGGTGATGCCCACCACCATTTTTTGTGGAGGTGCAATTGTAAATACCGAAATTTAGTTACTGAATATTTTCGAACGGTAGTGTACATAAAAAGTAAAAAATACCGGCTGCCACCAGGTAATTTTTGTTTCTATTGCCTAAACAAAAGTATACATTACCTTATCTAACCCTACCTCCCCTCTAGAGTCATCACCATGACAGATTGAGAGGAACAAAGGATGCCAACCTTTCGTGTCTGGTGTCTGGGGTTACTGAGCTCAGCGGTTCCTAACAACTTAAAATATCTAGGGTATAACAACATTCGAAAACAAGAATGCCAAAATTTACATGTAACGTATATTTTTGTTTAGGCAACAGAAACAATTACTAACCAGTGGCAACATGCATTTTTGACTTCTTTTTTCAATGTAATTTTTACTTCGATCAAAGATGGAACATCCACAGGAGGAAAAGACAATTAAGCTGCAGAGATGATTTCACAGTTTTAAGTTCATATCTTGTTCTGGTACTGGTTTCAAAAAAGCAGATGAACATAGTAGACGTTTGTAGTTTTAGACCATCAAGCGTCGTGCATAAGTAGCACTTCTAGATCTTGGGTTTTTTAAAGTACAGTAATCATCACAAATGCACAGTTTACGTCTTTAAGAAATATATTTTTTACCGAATAATGAAAAATTCCTAAGTTTACATCCTTGGCAGGTTTATTTCTCAAGCAGCTCACTAGTTCAATTGTTGGGTCCTCGGGGCATCCTACCTCCTTCGCCACATGTCTGGCCCAATAAAGTGGATTTGGTTCATAAGCCCACGGGTTTAAAGATGAACCACTCATGGCTATTCCACGATGAAACAAACCTATAAATAAAAGATTAGATAAACGTAGTCATTACTTTTAAAGAAAAATCAACATTAAAAAAGCATATGCAACAGTGATTTCCTTAATTTCCTTCTCCCGTTGTAGAGATATTTTGTCTTAACCTACACAACCGACTGATCAAACGGAGAATATTAGGGAAAGATATATTTCTAAACACAGATCGATGAAATACATCTGTTTTGCTTTGATTGTTCTGCATTCAATCGCAGATAACATTCTAATTAAAGATCGTCCAATCTGTATGCTTGGTTGCATGAAAAGTAGCAATGTGAAAAAAAAATGATAGGAAAGCATGAGGTTAAGTTATGAAACAAAAATAGGGAGAATATTAAAGTAATAGCGGAAATTAATGTTAACGTAATGCGTATGATCGTGATGAATCGGAAATGATAAAATAAACAATGCCTTCCTAAAGCTCTATGGTCAAGTTAGATATGTCACAATCTTCCCGTAGCTCGTGATGTCACATGCACGTGGGTGAAGGCCAAAGTAGGGAGGATTGCTGTTTGTAGTAGTTTCCGGCACATACGGCCATCTTTATTAGTCTGATGACCGTGAGATATAGCTTTGGACGATGACCTTGAAATGGAAGAATGATGGTGATTAACCACTATATCATCGCACAACATTGAGTTGAGGTGGGGGGTTTGAGGCTTGCCAAGCAGCATGTTGATAGTCTGGTCATTAGTGCCAATCTCAGTCTCAGTGCAGAGGTCCGGGTTACCACTGCACACACATTACAGAGATGTTCAACAAACCCCAAATCTAGATCTTACATTTCTGTACCTCCTGCAATAATAAAATGATGCGGACTGGGGACAGACTCATCGCCCAATTGACCCGCTAAGTTTCGTGGAAGACGGAAACACTGACGAACAGAATCAAGATGGTGAAAATCAACAAACACATGACGGACCGTAAGTGGCCGGCAACACCAATGACATTCGCGAGAGATAATCCCCTCAAAATGAAGCAATGAGTAAGGTTCGCATGGCTAATATGCAAACGGGTCTACCTTTCCTCTACTCGACGATAGCTGCAACAAATCGAGTGCTATGTTTGGATAATGCCTTCAATAGCCCCCAGCTTGTTGCCATCTTGTTTACCCCAAGGCTTGTTAAGCAGCATGCAGCCTAAGACGTAGAGTTGGAAGGCGTCTAAGGGAACAAGGTTGAGATACTGTTCCAGAAGACTAGAAAGGGCTCTTTTAGCTGCTGCATCTGCATGCTCGTTCTCAGATATCCCAATATGGCACGGGATCTGCTGGCCAGGCAAGCGGAAGGGGAGATCTTGGATCTAATCTCAAGGGTTTCCAAAGGGTATACAACGCCAAAGACTCAAGGACACTCATGGAATCACTCATGTGTGCACTGAAGGTCAAGGATCCATCCAACAGCCAGACCAATTGCCAGAAGCTCCACAGAAAACACAGCCTTGCCTAATGGAAGGCGATGGTAAACAGTCACTCCATCATGCAAACAGCACATGCCACGCCAACTTCTGACTTCGACCCATTAACAAAAAAAGCGATGTCCCCCGTACTGGTAACACAGCTGCCGGGACTCTTGCAAGTTTTTTGCTGGTGGAGCGTAAGTTGTTAGGAAGGATGCCAGACGTAAAGTGAAAGAGCCACTTAGGATACTCCAGGGGGTCACTGGCATTTCCCAATTATATCATTGGGTTGATCAAGCTAAATGGATTGATTGGCTCATACTATGAGGAATGAAATGAAACATATAATTTGTATGAATGCACGACTGATGTGAAATTAGCTCGAACGAACTTGCACTTAGTCAGTATTATTTTATTCATCTCTATTCTGTACTACTTGGGATTCGACGTGGAATACACGAAGTCCTTCCGTTTTTATTTTCCATGATTCTACAGGCACTTTTTCTAATTGTTGAAGGTGTGCAAATCGACCACAATTTGTTGAATGGTGTGTAATAAAAATCGTCCGACACCGGATTTGTGGGACCAAACCTCGTCTGTATTAGTAATTGGGATATCTAACTGATGTTGGTTGCGTTAGTGCTTAATTTATCCTGCTGACAGTTGAACCGCTCTACCAATCTCCAATCTTGTGAATTTTCCAACATAACTGTAATCTTCCTGAGGATGAAATGAGCAATGCTCTCTGCCTTTTCTGTACCTTCGCTATGTGGCATGGAATATGAAACAACCGTCTTCCTTCTCTGTTTTGGAATTTTGCTAGCTGGAAAGCACTTCTCAGAGAGATTGTCGCATCGATGACATGTGTTGAATTCTAGGGGAATCCAAGCCAAAATAAATGCCAGTGTTTAACACCAAAACAAAACAACAAAAAAACCTAAGAAACGGTATTAGTGGTCCTGGTGCACATTTTCGTTTGACGTTCCATAAAAAAAAATGATTCCTTACACACAGGTACTCTACAAACCCATATAAAAAAGATGGCCTGAGTTCGATTCGTGGTTTATGCACCTTTTTGTTGGGAAGTTGATTGAGCCCAGGCCTTCCAAGATGAGAACGACATTGAGGAAATACAATGGTAAACACTGGTACTGCCTGGATTACAGACAGAGACCTAACAGTTATTGTGGGTCAGAATCATGATTAGGGAATGCTCGATTTTGCACTGGCTGCAGCTAGTCCGTTGAAGGATAATATAACTTAAACAATAGTTGCCCCCTTACAGGGCAAAAGCTCACGAGAACATTGTTACATAGCAATTATTTACTTTTCAACACTAATGTTGGTGTCTTGTTCAAAAATTGATTAAAACCGTAAAAATAGGGAGGGACCAGCCCTAACAAGATAAACGGGTGGCGGCCATGTTTATCTTGTTAGTGTCTCTTGGCTGGACTCTCCCTATTTTTACGGTTTTAATCAATTTGTGAACAAGGCAACAACATTAGTGTTGAAAATTAAATAATTGCTGTGTAACAATGTTCGTGAGCTTTGCCCTGTCTGGAGGAAACTATTGTTTAAGCCTTACCCACTCATGAAGTTCTACAACGTTTTGGATAATGTAAGTTGGGCCAAGTATAGAAAATATCAATTCTATGCAAATTATTGTAGCGCTTTAACCCTAGAGTTCGGAAAGGAGGTTTGCTTTCTGAACTGAAAAATGCACTGATTATGACTGACGGTGCACAATTTAGAATACGATGGCTGCAAGGCTAGTACAGTTACTGAGATATTAAAATTTGAGTTTCAGGATTTCTACTGCAGTCGCCATTTTAGCAACACAGTATTCAGACCAAGTCGTTGAATATCAAATATGGACTCAAGTTGTTTAACCAAAAATATAGTTTTAACTACTAGCGAAACAAACCAAATCAAACTTTCTCATAAAATCAATGTTCTCACCTTTCGAAAGTGGTGATATGAGATGATAACTGACACATGCACCTCCAGCACTATGTCCAATAATGGTCACAGAATCTTTATCACCTCCGAATGCTCCAATATTATCTCTGATCCAAAGAAGAGCCATTCTTTGATCCAGCATGCCATAATTGCCAGGGGAAGCTGAATCGCCAGTGCTCAGGAATCCTGGAATGAGTGAGACGATGTGAATACTATAATAGAATTTTAAGTTTTCTTTTTCTTTAAAATGGATTTTATTTTAAACAAAGCAGAACAACACAGAACGAAGTGAGAAATAGAAGAAAAAAACGTAAAGGCAACAGGAAATGAAAACAGATAAAAAATGAAAAACTATAGAGCAGTGACACGACGTAGTATTATTGTGTGTAACTCTATGCTGGAGCCTTAATGGGTTAGCTGCAAAGGGCACTGTAGAGAGAAACAGAAGGGCGTCATACTGAAGCCGATGCTGTGAAGAGTGATTTCTTAGACCTAAAACGCGCGATTTTTGTTGTTGGAGAAAACAAAGTTATTTTAAGCCTATCAAATCCGCTCTTCCGTTGTTTTTCCCTCCATTTTTATGTAGTGCACCTTGTAGTTATGCCCTCCAAAACCCATACTTGTGCCAATCTGGTGCCAATATGGCGGTAAATGTCACTGCTCTATTGGGTGTAGTAAGAACAGCCAACAAAGAACCAAAAATACTTTAAAAAGTTAAAAACTATCTTTTAACGAGAAGCGCCATTTAAGTTTTAAAATGAATTGCTAAATTGCACTTTGATATGAAAACTCGTCAGAAGATCAATGTAAATTTTAAAAGAGGGGAAGTCGGACTTTCCAGCCCACCAGTGCACATTTATTTACGCACCTTTAGATTACTGCTTATTTCGAAGTAGTGCAGCCCTACATTTTTTTTTCTGTATCATTAACAAATACTTAGAACGAATGCTAAGCCTCTGTGGCGGTTATTGGCGTCTAAAGAACACTGAAATGTCCTAACAATGTGCTATAAACGCATAATAAAAATCATACATTCGAAATGCGTATGCAGTACGTCACTGTTATTAACTTACGTTTTGTCATAGTGGCGTGACCCGGATTCGAACTGGTAATCCAATACGGCCCCAGACCACTGACATTATAACATCTTTACCGATATGGCCTCTCATCCACCAGCTTAAAGGTGACTCACTGAACCAGTTATTAAGTTCACAGCTGTGACTACGGATTCTTTAATAAGATTAATTAATAGATATTCGTAAGAAATTGGCAGTTAACCGGTGATGAGTGCTTGTTTGCTAGAGTGGGGCTTTTCAATGTCGAAAGGGTTAGGGAACCTCCCGAATGCGGAGCACGATTGTGATTCGTCCTAACCGCCAAGACATTGGACTGCGCCGCTTCGAGCAAATTAGTTATTATCACCAGTTAACCATCGGTTTATCACAGATATGTGTTTTAATGGTAAAGTTTGACATCAATTTAACATATCGAATTAATTCAGTTTTTGTCAGCGAGGAATGATGGCTGTGAATTGGAGCACAAATTAAGTCCATTTATTAGGGCGAAGCCTATTACATCCACTAGGATGGCTTTACAAGATCGGGGCTTACTCTACAATGGTTACAAACGGAATGTCCTCTTCGGATACAAGAATGCTACATCTGACGCATACCTTAAAAGCACGTTAACATTGTTACATCTCACTACAGTAGATCAAAAGCGCTCCGAACAACAGTTTTTAATTTTTTTTATTTGTAAATTTTATTTTTGCATTGTAATGAATTTAAGCATTTTATATATGTCTGATGTAAATTCCTCAACGGAAACTTCTGGTCTAGTAACTTTCTGTCTAGGAAAGTTCTCCTACGGGACGACGTGCTTTTTTTTCTGTCCTTGTTTCGTAATTCCGTGTTTAAGGCTTGGACGTATTTTTTATACTTAAATAGTTTAAATAAGATTTAAACAAAAGGTTAGGGCAAAAGGTTGCTGGTTTGGGCCATTCCTCCATGGAATGGGCTTAGCACAGTATGCGTTTTTTTTTTTTCGTGTTGGTACGAGAAATATTGTAGGTAGCAAATGTTCTGATGGCAATGGGGTGTGCTGGTTGAATTTGTGTTGTGTACGGCAGTTGTGAAAACAAGGTCGTCATATGTCACGTAGTGGAATTGTCACAAGGTGGAGTAGGGGGTTATGTAATATGTATATCCCATAAAGAGTGTTAGATTATCAAAAAAGTGTGGCTTATCAAAAAGTGTGGGTTATCAACATTAATGCATGGTGACGTGTGTGGGTTTTCAGATTAACCGTACACTGAGTGTCTCAGAAGTCCCATCCGCCCAAAATAAAGTGCTGTATACTTGATATGAGTTGTTAATAATAACGTACTCATATAGGAAATAACCTACGGCACCAATGATGGTCCTCAAAATGACCTTAAAGGTCGTTTTCAAGGTCATCCAAATTCTATCTCCTAAACTATTCACGATACGGGCATAAAGTAAATTAGAAAGTTGTTTGGGATGATACCACAAGTTCAACAGAGGAAACAGAACTGAAATTGCGCCGTAAACACGGAAGATATGGGCAAAACAAATTGGTCACTACAGGGAGACAATTAAGGGGCCGCGATAAGAAATGACAAATGCATCTTATCTACCGATATCCGCATCTCAGCCTTCTTGTAACAGTACACGGATGCAGGAACACAACAATAAACGGGGGCTGAGAACTCGTTCTCAGCACTCGATTACAATACAACGATGCAGGACATAACAATGAAAAAGGGCTGTTCTCTGCACTCGATTATTTGTAAACGAAACCCTTGTTACACGTCCCATTTTGTAAATTTAATTTACTTTCTAAACGGCAAGTTATTTTTCACCATGATAAATTCTGAAAACGGGTAATATCGGTAACATTTCAAGCATTAAAACTCATTACAATATGACGCCCATTGTGAACATTTAAAGTTGCTCTTTAAAACTTTCTTTAAAATCTGTAGTTTCAATACACTTTTGTTTGCTTGTGAAGATGGTTAGTTCCCATGTAAAATGTCGAAAGCACCGACAAGGGCGCCCGCTGAACAGCAAACAAAGGAAAAGGAGGGGGGGTGTTCTGAGGAACTTTTTTGGGGGGACGCGCCTTATTTTGGCCTAATTGGTGTTACGGATCGTCGAAAAAACCGTTGTTTTAACGTTTTTAAAAATATTTTATAAAACATTTTCTTCATGATTCTGTCTACCAAAAGGGCTAGAAGGCAAAAAGTGGGTAGCTTCAGCCCCAATGTAAGGGCGGTCTTGCGCCCGATTTCCGACACAACCATCGCCGACATTATATTCCGTACTCTGTTCCTAAATATCTCCATCAATCGACAAATCAAACCAATCTTCGAATACCAAATCCGAAGCCGTAATACATCGCTATACGCAAACGCTTTTTTTACTTTCCGTCTAGCATTGTTGCACTACTTCATGGACTACATCATTATTGGAGTCGCGTGCTTCTTCATTGTCGGGCAGAGATGCGGACATCGGTATATAAATAAGTTATCGCCTGCTTCCCTCGCGCAAAGAACTAACACTCGCTCGGTCCTGCGGCCCTCGACATTGTTAGTTCTCAGCACTCGGGAATCAGGCGATAACCTATACATCACGTGTATGTACTGAAGTACTAACATTCACCTAAAGGGAATCACCGTGCCTGATTTCGGCAATTGTATGAAAGCAGGGACAAAAGCGCAGGGCGGGGCACGTGCCCTACCCCTCCACCACTGAAATTTGGTGCTACCAAAGAGAAGGTTTGGTAACTGTCTATACAGTTTTCTTTTAGCGGATCAAAGAAACCGCTGGTGCAAATTTAAAAAGGGAATTACAAACCTCGGCAAACCTTGCGTACTGCTCCATTGCCTACCTAGATTACACCTAGATTGCCTAACTAGATTGTATACACATGAGATCTGTCGGCAACGACTGCTCCCCTCTGCTCCGAGCGGCTATCGGTAAGGTGCACCACTGAGTGCTGAACTCTTGACACTTTACGCTTTTTCAGAAGCACACAGTAAATCTTAAAAATAGTTATAGCATGGCTTTAATATTTTTGTCTACTCTGTCGAAAACGGTTCAGTACAAAACCTTCGAAATTGTCTGGAAAAGGACTTAGATACGCAAATAACACATGCCATAACCATTTGCAAGATATACTGTAGGTTCCTTGAAAAAGGACTATGTGATTAAAGCCTAAAATTTGTTGTTAATGTGTTGCTTTGAATTGTAACTACTGGCTGAAAAGCGGTTTACATTTTTTGGCGTTACCTGGTGTTTAGTTTACTAAATACCTTAACTTAATGAATCTCCACAAAAGAAAAAAAAGGTTCAATTAGGTTCAAATATATTATGTCTGTTTACACGTGATGCCTTCTAGTAGAGTGCCTAGGAATAAAATACTCCATATATTTTACACTATTCTCCTATTCAACCTTGCTTTGTGTCGTCTGATTCCTCCCTTACTTCTCATGAATAGTGTAAACCTATTTATAGTAGAACATCTTGAACCATCTGGGAAATATTCAGCCGAATCCTGACTGTTTGCCCACCACGTTTACTTATATCGACTATGTTTTAGCTTATAATAGTATAGTTACCTAGAGCGTCCAGTCTGTAGTTTATAGTAACAAACACAATATCAAAGTCCATGAAATGTTCTGGAGGATATTCAGCATAGGTTCCTGATCCAATGAGGAAACTTCCTCCGTGGATGTACACCATTACAGCTCTTTTAGTGACGTTTTCTCCCTTTGGCAACTGGTAATGAGACCAACAAAATCTGTTTACATAAACTGTTAGATTCCCTTCTATTGGTGGGGAAACAACTGTTCGTGGTGACCCCTTTGACAGCAGAAATCGGAGGGACTAACGCTTTATTTTGTTGGACAATTATAGTACAATTTTTATTCGGCGATCTATTAAGATAAATTATTTCCATTTAACAAACAGCATTTGAATTCATAAACTCCAATCGCAAGTAAATTAACGGTAAGTAAACGTTCATAATTTAAAATGGGGGGGGGGAGCAGATAGCGCACTCTCTGGTCCGGTTTTATGCATTAGGCCTAAAGCAAATGCCTAAAGCTAAAGCCATAGCGCTTCGATTAGGCAGTAGGTTGCTGCGGATTTGACGTAGTACAGCCAGCAGAAGCCATAGCGCTAGAAGGCGAGAGGGACAATTTTGCTAGGGATTTCCAAAGGGAATTTCCTAGGATCTTTTAAATGCCACATCTTCCAGAAAATAGCAGTCGTCGTTGCTAACTATTAGATTACCTTGTCCCATGCATTGATTACGCATCTCAAAAGATGAGTTCTCACCGGTAGACATTTTGAAAGGAAGGCTTTGAGAGAATATAGGGAAGAAATATAAAAGTAGCATTAACCGCACATATTTTAACAACTAAATTTTTTTTAATTGTAATTTCACTAGTGAAGCCATGACTGGTCTATTATAACAAATTCCAAATGTAGTTTCAAGAATTGTTTTAGTGGGATTTTGGTTGCTTAGGAAGGCGACAACGCTTACATGAGCCAATAATTTAATATAAAAACGCATTATACGTCCCGAAATGGGATTTCTGCATCTTAAAAAGCTTTACAATTTTGAAATACAGGGTGGTCATAAAGTCTTTACCTGATTACAAAAATGTATTAAACATAAACTATGACAGATGCAAACATACGGTTTTCTGCAAAACGAAGCTCAACTCATAAATTTTTTTTCCACTAGGTTAGTTGACTTCAACATATACTCCTTTTGTGGCCTGGAGCACTTCAACGCAATATTCAAGTTTCCGCCATGTATTGGCAAACATCACTTCTGTTACTGTCGCTGTAGCATCCTTTGGTGTTTCGGTGTTAGGAACGGGTGTTTTGTACATACTGTGACAAGAAAAAGTCAAGGGGGATGTGTGTGGCCATGCTGTTAGCTAGCTACATCATCCGGGAAGGGTTTCGTAGAGGAATCCGCGAATTCATAATCCCCAATCAGGCAGCGCACAGTCTTTTGAAACAATCCATGGCTGACATTGTTGCAACAAACAGCTCCAGCATATTAAGGTACACGTCATTCTCGACTGTAGGCTCCATAAATTGCTGATTTTTTTTTGTGAAACGACAGCATGCAGTAAGATTTCTCCTGTAATGACACCATTTTTGTTTTTTGGTGATTGCAGCACCTAGAGTCGATTGTAGCGTCCACCGAACCTAGTAAAAAAAAAATACTTTATGAGATAAGCTTCGTTTTGCAAAAAAAACCTTATGTTTGTATCTAGCATAGTGTTTGTTTAATGATTTTTTGTAATCAGGTAAAGACTTCATGACCACCCATACAGTAAAAATGTCCACGTAGAGTCCTGCTCAGTAACGTACAAAGCACTGATTTGTCAGACAAACTGATAGCTATTTCCCTGGAAATCACAGCAGATTGTGATGAAAGATATCCCTTACGAAAATGTGAAAATAATTAGGATGCCATCCCCCCCCCAAAAAAAAAAATTATGTTGCTTGCATTTCTGACTCAGTGCTTTGTTTACGGATGAGGAAGTGATTGAAATTAGTTTTATTTGTTTGTCTCCTCACTGCTTCCCTATCGGACCAAAAATTCGGTTTTGTATGTAATCAGTTCTATATAGCTGTTTGACATTCGGGTCGAGAGGCTTCATGAGTTTTCTAGAACTAAATCTAACAGCTAATGATTTTTTTTTTAAATCAACAATTTTTGAGAAGTAAATAAACTTCTCAAGAATTGTTGATGCAGAATAGCTGAAGGGAGATCCAATAAGATAACAAAAATTTTGCTATCTTTAACGTGAGAGGCGATGGTTTAAACCTTTCGACGCCGCAAGTACCCATTTAATTGGAATTTTAAATATGATTAACTGATCATGTAGACAGTGGTAAGCGATATGTAAAGTTTTATATTGACATATGAGAAAGCTAAATGCAAGGAGCTTTAAAGTAAAAACAAAAATCCATATCAAAAATATCTTTTGACAGGGTGAATTAGGATATGTGATTGGGGTGCAAGGTAAGCTCTGATTACGATAACTCACCTCAGGTGTGTAAACACTGAGCACGAGACAGTCTTCTATTCCTTTATCAACATCTTCACTAACCCATTGAACGCAGATTGGCCCTTCAGTAGTGGCATCGAAGGGAGTGCCCCTCCATCCAGCTTTGGGAATTGGTTCCTGCAATTAACATCAGAGGGGTTATAACGACTAAAGAATAAAAAAAAAAAAAAAAAAAAATGGAGACAGGCCATTCAGAAAACATCAGTGATGATATTCTGAAAACATCAGTGTACGGCAGTGACGCACCTCTCAATTTTTTATTGGGGGAGGGGGGGGGAGCGCGGCGGACTGAGACCAAAAAATTGGAGTTAAAAAGTCGACTGAGAATTCGGTTCAAGGACCTAGGAAGGATCGGACTGATTTAGTAAATTGAAACCAAGTAAAACAGCTCCCTTTCAGCAATTTTAGTGCCTTGTAAACGCAAAGCCAATTAACAGAATTTTCACAAATGCATGTTGATTCCTTATTTGTGGAAAGTGATAAACAAAGCTTCACTTCACCACGCTTACGCTCCCTTTTAACTGCTCTTCTCTACTTACCTTAGAAGACAAACAGTCGTGTAAGGAAAACCGACAATCTATCAACGAATAACTTCTTGTAACACTAATTGCTAACAATTTATCTTTTCAAACTGTGTTTTCAAATGTCATAGTCAACTTGTAAAAGTCCTCAAGTCTACATCCGAAGCCAATCATTGTTTTTCTTCGTTGTTTAAAGCCTTTGTAACCCCACATGGTATACCAGCATTCATCTCTTCTGAAGATCAATTCCGTACCCATCAATTGTGCTGCCCCATTGTATCCCTCCCCCGACAATGTTGCATCAACTCCATACCCATCAATTGTACTGACCCACTACATCCCTCCTCCGACAATATTGTATCAGTTCATTCGTTTTTGCTATTGTGTTTCTTTGTTTTTCCTATTATTTTTCTCCAAAGGAGTAGAAGTAATTTGTCCGCTGTGTACGCCATTACTCTAGAAGGCTGCTTATTCCTTCAAAAGTTCACATGCAGCAATAGGACACCACTTCATGGTCCCACTACCTAACAAATAAATAATGTAGTAGACCGACAACCTGTGTTTAGGGAACCACGGTATTTATTTCCCACCCTATATACTGATGAGGAACATTAACTTTATTAGCGCACAAACTAAACCCGTAAGTTACTTTTCAGTTTATTTAACGTTAATGCTAGTGAAGGTGAAGTGATAAAAATGACAAATATGTCTTCGTAGTATTGTTAAGTTCATTTCCTTGTTCCGTAGGTAAAACCAGTGGGTGAATTAGGCCTTTGGGTCAATTGAGAACAGTTGCCAGTAGTGATCTGAACGGGTCAGTCTGGCTCAGTATGGATAACTGGTCAGGAATATCAGAGGTCCACTGTCTCAATGGCCACAGAAGTGCTCCATCTCTGGATCGTCATCTAGCAATTAATAATTATAGGCTTGAGAATCGTCAAAACATCACAACCAAAAAAAATATCTAAGAATATAAAGAGCAAACTGGTAAAAAAAATGGAAGGCAACTAAGCTATTGCACGCACGACTAAAGTAAAAGAACGTGATAGCAGAAGAAATAATAACAGAAAAAAAAATTAATGACTACTTTTATCAGTATTTACTACCAAAAACTAATTTCTCATATATTTTAGCAAAAAATTTTTTTTTTCTGATGAAGCTTTTGATTTGTTTTTACAGCGTAATAACGATTCCGACCAGGGTTCAGAAACGTCGCGTTTTTAACCTTGTTTTATTAATTTGTCCATTTAATAGTTTTCTGCAATCAATTAGCAAGATTAAGTAATCTTCCCTCCGTTAATTTATTGTTGCAAAAAAACTGAAACACGTCAAAAAAAATGTTTTTAATACTTAATTACGAACATGTTAAGTTGTTTCGCTTATATCAGTGCTGTAAACCACATGTCACGTCACCTTCCAAAAATCAGCTGTCAGCAATTGTATTATCCTACCTTAAATCGCAATTCACCTACTGGTGGCTCTGCATACGGAATGCCTCTAAAAGCATAGAATGCCCTTTGTTCCGTACTCTTTAAAGTTGTTCCCCTGACTTGCCCTCCGTGGTTCAACTCAACAAAAACGTCATCGCGTAAAAACTGGCCGACCAAATTAGCTGTTAAAAGTAAACTCTTAAATATGAAAGAATTTACGAACATGATTGATTTTAAAACCAATGCTCACAGAAAAGTAATGCTATCGCAACAGCAATCCCAATCTATTAGTGCCAAACACGCATGCCTTTGACTGTCGACTTACAAAATAAAAACAAAAATATAATCCTATATCCTCAGTGATAACCCCGCACGATGACTTGTGGTGATTGCCTGCTCCTCTCTAATTAGAATATAGATAACTGGAGACCATATTACGATGAAATATGGTGACCTATAATCCTGATTTTACGTAGTAAGAAGATTGATTACATTAACTCTTTTCCAGACAGCGTCGCGTATAAATAGATACAAGATTGGGCAAAAGTTTCAGTAATCCAGTCAAATTAGATCAAATGCTCGGAATAATAATAAGCTTTTTTTTGGCACAGATGTGTCATCTAGTTCAACATAATAAAAGTCCTGATCTGTCCGTGTTGAGCTAACGCCACCATCTTGGAAACATGGCACCCGAAAAGGGTTTTTTTCAATGTATATATCGGTAACAGTTGCTCGGCCATGAAAATATGTTCTGCCCAGCAAGAAATTTTCTACAAATAATGTTCTATTAATTTTTGTTCGTAGATTCAATGATACAGCTAATAAGCAGAATGATGAGCTAATGCAGCCATCTTGGAAACAGGCGTCTGAAATCGATGTTTTCAATTTATCACGGAAACAGCTGCATAAAATATGTTTAATCCGAAATTGTCGAGCATGGAATTAGCCATAAAAATGGTTTTATTCGTTTTTTTTTAAACTGAGTCAATGATTCAGCGAATAAACGGTGTCAAAAGGGCAACGCATGTAGCCCACAATGCACCCAATGTACATTCCACTTCATATAGTTGGATGGCTTGGGACCCAAAATTGATGGAATTTTTCACTTCCTATGAAAAGCATGAACGCATATGAAGAGTAACTGGAAAAAAATACAATGTTAGCATGTTCAAAAAAAATCTGGGGGCAGGTGATGGGGATAATTTACCCCACCCAAAAGTGTAGTTATATTGATTATCGTGTTCAAAGTATTCTTGCGAGCACCTTAATAGCCCGAAATGGATAAGCTTAGAATTACCTTAAAGGTGGGGGTCTATCCTTTTCATCAATCATAACCAAAATTGTTTAACTTAGATAGGAACCATCCGGCGCTCATTTAAAGGTGGAGGGATGTACAAGTTAAAAGAATTTCAAATTCAAAGTGGTCTAGTGAGCCCTCTAATAGCCATAAATGGACATGCTTACGATGTTCTGAGAGGCGAGAGTCCATTTTTCCCATGAATCGTAACCGAAATTGCTTAGCTTAGATTCAAATGAAAATACGAGCATTACAATGGCACTTTGAACTTCAAAATAGCCGGTACACCTATAATGGCTATGCCTTAAAATAGGCACAGCACCTATTACAATACGCCTTAAACAATTTCAGTTAGGATTGATGGAAAGAATACATCCCCATCTTTCTGAAAACCTAAACATGTTCATTTCTGGCTATTAGACGGCTTACAAGAGCACTGTGAGTTCGAAAATCACCATACGCTTTCGCCGCTACGCCATTACCTCTTCACATTTAAATAGGCGTAGGATGGTCTCTACCTAAGTTTAACGTTTTCGGTTAGGATTGATGGAAAGAATAGATCTCCACCTATCCGAAATCTTAAGCTATGTCCATTTCGGGCAATTAGAGAGCGTGCAAGAGCACTTTGAATTCGAAAATCAACGTACGCCCACACCGCTATGCCATTACCTCTTCACCTTTAACCCGCACTTAATGGTCCTGCGTTAATGCAACACGCCACTTATTGGTCAAAGAAAGTCGAAGACACAGTAGTCTCTGGGGACCCGAGCAAAGCGAGTTGTGGCGGCCCATAGGTCAGCATCCCAGCCTCCAAACCTAGTGAATGCTGGTTCGTAACCCACAACCGACCAAATATCATGGTAGTTAACAAAAAAAAGTACCAAAAAATTTATTCGTGCAACAGAGGGTTCATACACTCTTCTTTGCTCCGACCTTAATCTTTAACCACCTTAACAGGTGCACGAGTGGCCTCGAGGACTGGGGAGTCAGATTCTGTAGGTGTCTTGGTCTTGGCCGTACATATCTGGCTTCTTACAGACCCTGGTTCGATACTGGTGAAGGGAAGTGTATATGTACGGGTTTTTCTCCGGTTGTTTCCCTCTCCCGTTGCACGAGGGTTTCCTCCGGGTACTCCGGTTTCCTCCCTCATGCATCAAAAAACAACTGAAAAGATGGTGGTAACTTCGACTTAACATCTTCCGCTTGGGCCTTTAAAAAGCTGTAAAACTTACTGCCTGACACCTTCTATTTATAACTTTCTCCAAGACACAGCACGAACTTTGTGAGGGGTCCACGGGGGATCCCGAGCAAAGCGAGCTGTGGCAGCCCAGCGGTCAGTGGCCCAGCTCCAAACCAAATGAATGCTGAATGCTGATTCAAAAATCACGACCTACCCAAGTACGAGTTCTTAAAAAAATACCAGAAATTGTTTCATGCAACAGAGGGTTAAATGGGAGTAGAACGGTCCGTATCTAAGTTGAGCAATTTCAGTTAGGAATGATGGAAAGAATAGACCCAACCATTCAGAAAATCTTAAGCACATCCATTTCGGGCTATCAGAGGGCTCACTAGAGTACTTTGAATAAGAAAATTAAGGTACACTTTCGCCGCTATGCCATTACCTCTACACCTTTAAATGGCCATACAACGGTCCCTGCCCAAGTAAATCTATTTCCGTCAGGATTGATGAAAAGAATAGGTCCCTACCTTTCAAAAAATCCTAAGCACGTCCATTTCAGGATATTAGAGGACTTGCAAGAATATTCTGAATTAGAAAATTAACACAATCATTATTTGCCTCTACATCGTTACCTCTTCACCTTTAAATGGTCGTAAAATGGTTCCTGTCTAAGTTTAAAAAAATCGGTTAGGATTGACGATATTCACCTTTCAGAAAATCTTAAGCATGTCTATTTTGAGCTATTAGATGCCTCGCGAGAACACTTTGAGCACGAAAATACCTTTAACAACCAATTGAAAAAAAGCATCCACGCATATTAAGATTGATATAGGTTAAAGACGATTTTGGGGTTCAAGGGTTACTTATACATAAAATATGTATATCGCTTTTCCTGTCCAAAATTATGTGCTAAACGCTTTTGCTTCATATTGTGCTTTTGTATTAGTTGACAGTTAAGGAGTAACAGTCAAAAAATAATTTTTGGG
This sequence comes from Lithobius niger, assembly GCA_023313725.1. Taxonomy (NCBI): domain Eukaryota; kingdom Metazoa; phylum Arthropoda; class Chilopoda; order Lithobiomorpha; family Lithobiidae; genus Lithobius; species Lithobius niger. The sequence goes on along the minus strand of JAHWFP010047652.1, from coordinate 169,060 downwards.
GGTAAGTCTCCATTCCCTCCCCCTCATGGGGGTGTTGAACTTGCTATCATAGCTATTTTTTCCAGTTACTCTTCATGTGTATCCATACCTCATTTCATGCTATTAACAGAAAATGAACAATTCCATCAATTGTAGACCCCAAACCACCCTACTATAGGTAGTGGGCACAATACACGTGTGTTGCCTTTTTGATACCGTTTATTCCCTGAATCATTGACTCAGTTAAAAAAATGAATAGAACCAATTTTGTAGATAATTCCATGCTCTACAATTTAGGATCATATTTTATACAGCCGTTTCCGTGACACATTGAAAAAAAAAGACGCACATTTCCAAGATGGCGGCATTAGAACAACATTCTTTCCACCATTTATTGGATGAATCATTGAATCGACGGAAGAAAATTAACTGAACGTTTTTTGTAGAAAATTTCACACTGTACATTTTTAGACAGAACATATTTTCCCGCCCGAACAACCATTACCAAAGAAAAAACTGTTTTCAGGCGACGTTATAAGATGGTGGCGTTAGCTCAACATGGACAGCTAAGGGCTTTTAGTATGTTGAACCTATGACCATTACGAACATCTGTGCCAAAAATTAGCTTATTATGAATAATTCCACAATTCTACCTAAATTTATGTATGTTGCTTAGTGATTTCCAAGAGGCAAATATAAATAATAAATATAAATGTTCTTCCAGTCCAATTTAGCCACGGATGGCCATTCCCCAGAAGGAGGCCACCATTATAAAGGAGGGTCGAATAAGTGAGGTAGACTGGCCCAGCACAGAACATTATTGTGTAGTCTTCTCACGAAGACCAAAGCCAAAACCGGTGGAAAGCCCCCTGTTCTTGACAGGTTCCAAGTCTTGAGAGAAAGGTTTGCGTAAGAAGCAGTCGGGAATGATGTCCTCGACCTCTTAAGAAGGTCAGATAACCGGATACCAGAGCGGTCCTCCTCATCCTGGTAAGCCGTAGCAAAATTGGAACGGCCCCAGTCGAAGTCGTGGTCGGAGGTATCTTGATCATGTAAGGTATCTTCTGGAGTGACAGGCGAAAGGACTGACGCTGGAAGAGAGTGTAACTGTCATACGGTTGTTGCTAATGAAGAATCGACATCAATGTCAGTGTCGTTGAGAAGAGGCTGGGATGGACAAGAAGCTCGAGGCTGTGAAGGCAGAGTCCAGGAGTGGTGGAAGGTAGATGGCTGGATGGAAGATACAAGATGAGCAAAGTCATCGGTTATAATGCAGTGATGAAATTTGGAAGAAGGCTGGATCACAGATGGGGAGGGATGTCACTTTCGGAGAGAATGGAAAGAATGGTTCTATGCATGAGAAAATCAACTTGATCCTTAGAGATAGGTTCACGTTGTCGAAGCAGAAGGCCGAACGAAAGACCATCCCTGTGATCGATGAGAGTGTAGCTGAACGACAGATCGAGAGGAGCGACAGTAGCGTGTGCAGGTGTTCTGTCGTTTCGTCATGACTTGACTTGGCATTTTAACTTGGTGAGGAAGGGCGTTAGGGGAATTGTCCGGATGCTCCCCTTGTTCCAAAATATACATCTCCATCAATAATCTAAACCTAATTACATCAATTTATCTTAATTAGAACGGCCATTGCAGCATTTTAATGATGTAACTTGTGATAAATAGTCTCAAAATGCCCACTGCAACGTAGTAAAACTTCCATAGTTAAACTCCTAATTACAATAAATCGTTTCAATAACCCATGTTGAAAAATATACGTCTCCTGAGATCTAAGCCTAAATACATCCATTTATCTTAATTAGAACTGCTACCGCATCACTTTAAAGATGCAACTTATAGTAAATTAAAGAAAAATGTATTGCTACATCTAGAGAAACAGCCGCTGCTTAGCTCTACTATCACACGACTCGACAGATTTGACCAGGTGTTTGATACTTACTAGTCATTGCAAACAAACTCACGTTTTTAAGCAGTAATTCAAATCTGGCTCTAGTCTACAAGTACATCTTAAAATTATGAAAAAAACTTGAATTTTCCCTCGATTTTGTGCGCCATTGAAAATCTTGTCGAGTGGAGTCATGGCTCCTTTTATGAATTTGGCAGACCTTATAAAAATAACAATTTACATCAAACTCACAGTCATAATACTAGTAGGATTTTGAATTTGTGTATTGTATAGCGGCCATTTTAAAAACAAAATGGCCGCCATGTTGGTTTTTGATAAGTTTCTCATGGGTGTGGACATGAAGTACACGGGAGACGGTGTTGTCTTCACAAACTGCAATTTTCTTAAAGAATTTGCTGCTTACAAGCAGGACTATATGGGTTTAGGGGAACTAATTATCGTTCTACAGCAGTACGAGCACGAGCTACTAACTAGGTCTGTCGTAAGTTTTAGACTGCTGAAACATGTTGATATTTATTCAATTCGTCATATTTGCATATAACCATTACACCTGCTTAAAAAAATTAAAGATGGCAATGCACCAAGTTAGCAGGCTAATATCATTAATTTTGTCGGCTATTAGCTGCGTGAATGATATCACTACTTTCAAAGGCTGACCCAACGATTATAGTGACACTATCACTGATTGTTAGTATGCAGAAACTGACAACATCTAGTGCTATCTATTACTAACAAGTGAAGGAATGTACAACTCCATTTCTTTAAATGAAAAAAGCAAGCCACGAGTCTCCTTAATTATTTAGTGAAAATTTGGTTTGTCCTCGTGCATCTGGGATCAAACTGAAAAGGTTACAATAACATTTTCGTAAGATTTTCAATCAGTGGTAGTGCCACTTTCATAATTTCCTCTAATTGGCATGTCATATACTAGATGGGGGCACATTAGCGTGTGTTTATATTTGTCTCCATAATAATTTCTGAATTGTTAAAAACCTCTACAAATTCCCACAGTTTTCTCGCCTTCCGATGAAAGTACGTTTTCTTTTTATTTAACTAGAGCTTAAGTGACCTATAGAATCGTGCGCTCAATTTTGAATCTATACTTAATTCTTTCTTAAACTTATCTGAACCCAGGCATGGGCAACCCCCGGCCTATGGGCCACATGCAGTCCGTGGACCCCCTAAGTCCGGCCCACCACGGCCTGAAAAAACTGTTGTAACTGACCTGCATTGTGCCATCCAGACTTAAAATATGTTGTATGCAGGTGCTGAGCCACAAGCAAAACCGATGTAAAAATAAGACTCTTCCGTTTACAAACGATCGAATTAGATTCCTAAAAAAAAATCACATGTTTGGTGTAGCATACCTAAGGGCCTAATTTAGTATTAAAAAATACCATAATACCTGCGTTGTAGTCTACCATTTAAGGTCTTGGCACTTTTACCATTACTTTTAGTTAAGTCTTGCCCGTAGGGTTAAAAGGTTGCCCACCCCTGGCCTAACCAAACAGACCACCTACAACTTCCACCATGTCAACACCCTTGAGAGCATTAGCAAAAATCACCGACAAAACACAAAGTTGTAGTAAAGTAAAGGTGAAAAGCAAACAGACTCCAACACAAACAAATGCGTCTGCAAATAGATTCCCCCAAGTGCCAATATTCCTAAAGAGTAGCAGCTAGTAGCCTTGCAAAAACTGAGAACAGCACGAAAAGAATGCCTCAGATTAGGAGTGTGAGATGGCACCACAAAAACATCAGAGAGGGTGGTGCATCCAGCGTGTGCAGGAGAACAGGAAATAACTGTCTGTTTCATCTTCCACACCACAAACACAAGTTGGTTTGGTACTTCAGCCAAGACGATACAGGTGGACATATATCTGGTTATTCCCGGTACCAGTAAGTTATCCAGAATTCTTCCTTGGCAGATGCTCCAAAGCCTCTGGTATGGAGACAGTAGGAGGTATATGAACATGGTTTGATACGGAATCACACCCAGGCCTGGCCAGGTAGTTTGCAAGCTTATTACCGTGAATACCACTGTGCCGCTGGGTCCACACAATGGAAATAGCAATGCCGCATTGGTGGGCACAAAAGAGCTTCCAATCGATTTCACCGGCGATCAGATGAACAACATCAACAGAACGGAAACAGTCTCTGACAAAACCAATATTGACAAACGAGTCTGAAAAGATGCAGAATTACCTTAAATAAAGATCTCAGTCCAAGTTCAGGGCTATAGAGAGTGTTATAATTTTTTCCCAGATAGGCAGATGGTATGCCAGGGAGAAAGTAACTATCCTCAATGCGGAAATCTGAAAAATAAATCCCAATGCCACCAACCTAATCTACTGGACGAAAAAAGAGGCCCAGTAAATGTATACAGTTTTGAAAGACAAGCACATTGCCTGCACTACATCCGCCAGAGATCAATGCAGCACTGCACCAAAACCAGGGGCATGGTGGATAAAGAATGGAAGGGGAAACCACTCAACCATTCATCTAGAAATAGAAGGTCCCCTAGGCCCGGGGAACCCAGAAGCCCAAGCACCCTGGAGCTCCGAGTCATATAGTCCAATATCACACGACCCTTGCTACCACCCCCAAACAGAGTACAGATAATAACTCTCGTGCATGAACATCTGAAGGTGACTCTCCTGTCTCAACCAGTAAGGCCGAAATTGGCGTTGATGGTAGACAGCCCGAGACCACTCGCAGGCAGTCATTAAGGCAACCTGAATCCAATGAACAGCACGTCTAGAGCATGGGAGGATGGGGAGATAATAATGTGCACACGCATTTATATTAGAGTTCTGTAAATTAGATAAACGTAATTACAGACCGTTTTGCAACCATTCTGTTGGATGCCAAAGATTTCAACAACTGTAACCGAGGTGTGATACTCTCCCTGACAAGCTACTTCTCCAATCCAGGATAATTGTGGGACCAGGTAGAAGCTGAGGTAATGCTTACTTGAAGTTGAGCAGATGAAAATGTGCATCTCGCCATTTGTAAAGACCCCATGTAAACTTATAGTATCCTGCAGCAGTGTTTACCTTATTATTATCGAGAGGGAAATCAGTCCGAGTGGTTGATTGGAACAGTTAAATCGTTGATTACGACTTGCTCAATGAAGAATGGAA
>JAHWFP010047652.1:146267-160101 GCA_023313725.1 Lithobius niger | reverse complement strand
CGCTTGTTCAAACAAGGGAAGCGAGAAATTTCACCATCAAATAACAAATACATTGTTGTTGTTGCAGACAGCTTTGGATGTCGTTTAGCTGACGTTTGATCGATTCCGAAATACCCCTTCTGCAACCAAAGGAAGCGAGAATTTTCACCATCAAACAACAACAAATACATTGTTGTTGTTGCAGTCGGCTTGGGAAGTCGTTTAGCTGATTTGTTAAAGTGTTTGATCGATTCCGAAATACCGCTTGTTCAAACAAGGGAAGCGAGAAATTTCACATCAAATAACAACAAATACATTGTTGTTGTTGCAGACGGCTAGGGACGTTGTTTATCTGACGTTTGATCGATTCCGAAATACCCGTTCTGCAAACAAGGGAAGCAAGAAATTTCACCATCAAAACACAACAAATACATTGTTGTTGTTGCAGACGGCTTGGGACGTCGTTTAGCTGACGCTTGATCGATTCCGAAACACCCCTACTGCAAACAAGGGAAGCGAGAAATTTCACCATCAAACAACAACAAATACATTGTTGTTGTTGCAGACGGCTTGGGACATCGTTTAGCTGATTTGTTAAAGCGTTTGATCGATTCCGAAATACCCCTACTGCAAACAAGGGAAGCTAGAAATTTCACCATCAAACAACAACAAATACATTGTTATTGTTGCAGACGGCTTGGGACGTCCTTTAGCCAATTTGTTAAAGCGTTTGATCGATTCCGAAATACAGCTTTTGCAAACAAGGGAAGTGAGAAATTTCACCATCAAACAACAACAAATACATTGTTATTGTTGCAGACGGCTTGGGACGTCCTTTAGCCAATTTGTTAAAGCGTTTGATCGATTCCGAAGTTTTTTTCCGGCAAACATGGGAATTGAGAAACTTAATCTGTTGCTTATTTTCAAACTGCCCCATCACCGTTTAAGGGAAACAAAGTTGACGAATAAGAACGAAAAAATTTCCAACAATGATCGTGCGCATGCAATTTTTCCTAGGACAAAAATCCCTGGCAGCAAACTAATATGTCTGATGTTTTTTCCATGATGCAGGAAAGACTCGGAATACATGCACTCGCTTGTAGAGGCAGACCTTAAGCTTCCTGCGTAGCAGTTAAAACAGCCAAGGAAGACTTTGTCGCCACTTTGTTTTCCTCGTAATGCTCTGATTTTCAATCTGTTTTCTTAGTTTGTAATGTTTGATGCTCGCCTACAACTTTGTAATTACGTTTCTGCTGCATCTTGTGCTGTTTAGAAGATAGAATGCCGATGACCTTGAATACTGCTTTCAAGGTAATTGAACATATCCTCATTAGCTTTGGCATATCTGAATTACATTACAAATATGTCTTCAGAATTAACATAAAACCATCATATAGGTAGTTATTTGCGTGTGACCAGACTTTTGCCTCACCCTGTATCTTAAATACATTCATGATTATGAAGATAGAACCATGTTACACATGTTTGCAGACGACAATAACAAAATTAAAAAATTTAAACTGTAAAGAGATAATTAACAATTTACAAACGGATCTTGACATGATAAACAGATGGCTTACAGAAAATGAAATTTACATAGGTGAAGAAAACTAGTGCAATTAAACATAAAAGTTCCTCAAATGAAAGTAAATGCAAACTTAATAATGTAACCCACGCAGACAAAATGTGTGTTAAGGTTAAGAAAAAAATTACAATCTCATTTGTAGAACAAAGGGTCAACAAAATTAAACGACCATTCTTGACGGGAATGGTGGTTGACTTACAGTGGGATTTTAAAGAAAGTATTACAAAGTTTTGTTATAGTAAAACATAAATAAGATGATTTTACGATATGTTTATAACGAGGAAGGTTTGTTAGTATCCGGATTGAGGTAAATGTACGATTTCCCAAGAGAACGAAAAAATAAGGTTAAAAAGAAAGCAAATAAAATAATAAAAGTACGTTTTGAAAATTGGAATTTACGGATAAAATATTTTTTTCGTAAAAAAACATGATGAAATTAAAGGAGAACGACCGCGAAAAAAATGAAGATGTATAAGATGCAGTATTCGAACAATACTTATCGGCTACAAATTAGGCACATTATATACCAATTTTCTTCAAGAAATTAGATGATGTGAGGCTACGTTACCAAAGTAAGGTAGAATTGAATCTAGAGCTAGTGAGACAATATAAAGACTCGTGAATGAAATAAAAATAATGAGTTATTTTAGTTAGGAAGAGGTTTTTATTATAAAGTGTTATTAATTGTAATATAAACTTATTGTTGCTCCCACGAGTTTGTTATATACTTCCAACCATTTAAACGATAAAGCCTATTATTATTATTTGATTGCATGTAAAGTCTATGACAGTGCTCCAGGAAACATTCGTTTTTTTCTACACTAAATTGAATTGAAGCTGTCAATAATTTTTCACTTTATACTGCTATTATATAAAGTGTAGTTCAGAAGCTAATGTCGTGATGACCGTAAAGACCATAAAGACACACGTCAAGGTCAGCCATTCCACACAAATATTTAAAGATAAGAATCTTAGTTGCCAAGAAGAGATAAACTGACAAAGTTCCATCCTAAATGTTTGAATAGACCCCATTCCAATCAAGTCTCCTCTAACTAATTCTCTCCTCACAGTCGGTTCCAACCTATTCGTGCAGAATGAATCTTTTTTTTAGACATCCTGTTAATGTTTGCTCATTTTGACTCAAAGGAGGCAAGACCTAAAACGAACCTTTAATTCGGACGTAAATGAATACACTAAATGCATGTTTTTATTACTGGTTAAACTGATAATACACTGTACTTTGACTAAGTAGCAATAACAACAGTAACTGTTAAAACCATCTTTCACCACACTCGTAATTCCTACGTCGACTATTCCGTTGATGCGTTACACTTCAATTCCTTGCTTGCCATCCGTGCTAAATGGATATCTTTAGTCCAAAAATGGTATAATTCGTCTTCTTTCGGTGTATGGACTTTTGAAGTAAGATTCAAGTCCAGGTTATGGATGTGGAGCTCATGGGATGTGCTTGGTTTCCATTGAACGTAAAACTCGTTTTTTGGGTCGGGATTACTGCAATTAAACGCACAAGCAATTAGTTTTCAACTGTGTAAGTCGTATTTTCCCTAGGTTACTCTTATGCAAATGCTATAGACGAATATTTTTTACTGTTAGTAAATTTTACAAGAGTACAAAGTATTAAGAAAGAAAATATAATGTAAATACTTTTGAGAATAAATACTATTGATTCATTTTCCACACGAGTTTTTTTTTCAAAGCATTTTCCTAATCTGTAAGTTTCACTCCACTTTTTCCGAAGAGTGTTCCTCACTACGATTATGTCGAATAAGAATGTCTAAAAAGTGTTTTGAGCGATGATTGGTTGCTTTTGTGTGATGTGACTAATACTGTTGGAAAGAAAACGTGGACAGGGTGGTTGAACGAACTGCGAAAAACGAGGAAAAAAATGACATCTGAATTTGTGTGAACAAATGCATATTTCTCCGGCAGCAAATTTTTGCGACGAATTTTACAAATCATTTGATATAGCTAGGTGTATAGACTATAGAATGTACATAATAATTACACGTCGATGTGTTGTATCAAGATTTTGGGGTAAAATATTTTAAAATTTATGGGCGCAATTTTGTGTGCTCCTGGGAAATTAACTGGACATCGTTAGGGGGTCCAGGGAGTAAACTGCACCTTTTCAATATTTTGTTTTGAGGCCTTATTATTGCAGGAAGTTTGGCTGCCAAACGTCTGAAGATTTATTAATAGATTTTAAACTGTATTTTTCCGCTTGTGCAACCGATATCTTTTAAACTGCTTTTCAGATGGTAATCTATTAATAGCCTTTAAATATTTTTCTGCCTGTCCAGATGAAATCTTTTTAAATGATTGTCAGATGGGGATCAATTAATGGACTTTAAACTCTGTCTTTCTGCCTGTCCAAATGGTATCTTTTAAACTGCTTGTCAGATGGGGTTCAAACCTGTTACCGTGCATGGGTGTGGTCCGTGCTGAATTTTTCCGCCAATTCCGACGTTGAGATTCGTAATATATTTCTGTATTATTTCGTGAGTATAGCCCCTGGTGCCGACGTCAAAGGCTACAAGGTTAATTTATGAAAATAATTTTCTATTCCCAAATGCATTTCGATTATGAGACACAGACGTTCTGTGCGAAAAACTACTTTGAAATTGCATAAAAATAATTATTGCCATAACATCAAGCATAATTACAACCTGCATAAGATTCTGAAGACGTCTATTTTCGTACAGCTTGACCTGGAAGGACCGGCGGTTTAGTAGCAGCCATTTTGTTAACATGCTCGACTCGTGTGCAAAGAAATGACGTCACAAAAGCTTAAATTGTGGTAAAATGGAGAGCAATGACCCAATCAACTGACAAAAAGTAACTTGTGCAGGAATGTCAGCTAAGTGGCTTTCAATACGAAATTTGGTCCTCTATAACGTTGCAAATGTGTTACTAGTTTCTAGATTTTCCTTCTTCTACGCCGCTCATCTTCATGTTAATTCCCATGGGCTGATTATTCACAGATACCGAGATAGAGGGAAGGCTTCCAGCTCTGAAATGTGACGAATGGTTGCAATACGACACGAACTGTATACCTTTTCTCAGCCTGGAGGTGTAACGGGAACGGCGTTGGATGGCGCGTAATTACGAAAGTATTGTTATAACCATTGTTAGTATCGTCGGCATCGTTTATGATAAGACGACCATGCTTCGGACAATGACAACGTGTATATTGATGTGCGTATCTAGACACACGCTAGTGTGTCCTCATAAATCTAAACAAAGTTGCCAAAGAAATTACGTCCAATACGCGAAAAACAAACAATATTTCAAAATAAAGCCAAAACTGGTAAGTGAGGCCACCAAGTTGATAATGGTTTGGCCTCGAAAAGGAGTTATATGAACTAGATAATTTTTTTAAATATTAAAACAAAATCGAAAACTAATAAAGTGGCGACTAAGTTGAGAATGGTTTGGCCTCTCAAAGGAGTGATATGACATTAAACTATTGGAAAAATTAGCACTCAAACAACTGTTGACGTGGCAATTTATTATACATCTGCAGGCTAGTTTAGTTGAGTCTAATTCAAAAGTTTTTTTAAATAAGTGATATCGTATGAAAAACCAAACCTGCTAAAAGTAATCGCCAATTTACGAATGGTTCGGCCCTTAATAGGAGTGATATCAACACACCAAAACATTCGCCAAGTTAATCGCACCGACTAATACTTTGGACATTAAATGAAAATTTGAACATTGCTACCGAAAGTAGCAATTTTCTAGTTTTCATTTAACCTTCGAACTGCTAATCGGTACGATTAACTTGGCGAATGTTTTGGTGTGTTGATATCACTCCTTTTAAGGGCCGAACCATTTGGAACTTGGCGGCCCCTTTTACCAGTTTTGGTTTTTGGTATCATCCTTAAGACGAATCACGAAAACACTTAACCATTACTACCAAAAGTGTCATAATATTTAAATAACCTAAAAGTGCACAAATAAAACACAACAATCTTTTGGAATCAACCAAATTCCGTCTTCAGGTTTCCGTTAAATTAAAAATATAGCAAAGCTACCGTGCCACCCAGCATCACATACATACAATTAAAAGAAAACCCCACTCATATTCCCTTTCAAAAAAATGCGAATACAGGGGGGGGAGGGGGGGGAGCAGTGATCCCAGTCCTTCCCTTTGGAAATCCACGTGTGAAAGACACGGTTCATGCAAATCTCAGTACCACGTGGGTTTCACGTCAATTCTACTATATTGGGGGTTGTTTGCATACATCATCTGGCTACATCTTGGGTGCATCTTCCATGCAAATCTCATGCAAGTGGCTGCATGCAAATCCCAGTACCACGTGGGTTTCACGTTTTTTCTACTATACTGGGGGTTGTTTGCATATATCATCCGGCTACATCTTGCATACATCATCCGGCATACATCTTCATACTTATCTGACTTTATTAGACCAAAACTATCATTGGTCTAATTTTTCATTTAACTTTGAACTAATAATCGGTGGGACTAACCTGGCGATTGTTATCGTCGTTTACTGTGAGTTCACTAACAACACGCTACTGTCATGTTTGCACAATGATGCGAATGGAATCGGTTCGCGTCCGTTCCAGTTTAACTCAAAAAGTTTATGATAGGTTTATTAATTTTTGTGTTATTTAAATGTATGATTTTTTTTTGCGATGTTGGTTTCCTGTTCCCAAGGAAGAAGACTACTACCCTATAAACGATGATGCTATTGGCCTAATAATTAAACGAGATACGATGTATTTGCATGCGTGTTTATTCTTCTAAAATAAACACACACAAATGTATGGAACATAGGAAATGGAGATTGATTTAAAAAATTGAAAATAGACCATTTGGTCTACTTTCGTAGGTTTTTAATCCTTCTTTCTCCTCCCTCCAAAAAACAAAATCTATCTATGTACATATTAATTATGGATCCCGGCCGAGCTGATATTAGGAAAGATAAAAAGGAAAGACGGAAGGTCAACAATCACTTTAATCGCTTCTCATTGTTTTCGTTCACGTGTAATGTCTTTGCTAGCCTAACAATTCCTGGTGCACGTGCTAAGGATTGAAAACTGTCGTCCAAACCGTTGATAGTTGATGGGTAAAATGAAAGAATCCATGTTTCAGCTAAATGCGTATAGTTTTAAATCAAACTAAGTTACGTTGTTAATTTCGAGGCGGCCTCGAAATTGGCTTCTGGAATCGATGCAATGGCTTATTTAATTCGCAGATGAAGGCTTTCAGAGCTGAGATGAATTGTTTCAATGTGGACAACAACAATCACTGCTGAGCACGAGGCTGATCATTGCTATCTTGCAAAGTAGTCGTTTACAATCAAAGTTCTGTGAGTGAAAACAAATCAATAATGAGCCATTGTTAGGCCGCCATAGGCCGTCGATTTACTTATTTCCTCTGCCAGAAAAGGAAAATGCCAAAGCAGCCGTGCTAAAGGTTTCAACTTTTGTTCAACGAAAGCATATTTATTGACTTCCCACAGAAAAATTGTTTCATGCAAAGATGATGTTTCAGCGCTCACATTCTTTAAACGGTGCATCCTGTGATTTCAGCCACTGGATGCGCAGATTCAGTGACTGAGGCCAACAAAAATCACCGTTTGTCAGCCAGTGTGCACAAAAATTGGATTGAAGAAATTTTAATCCATGAAAGCGTTTCTTAGCCAGTGTGTGCAAAAATGAGAGTGGGAGTGGGGAGTGGGGAGTGGGAGTGAGGAGGTTGGGAGTGGGGAGTGGGGCTGGGAGGGGTGGGGAGTGGGTCTGTAAACTTAATTCATGACCGGCCCCGTGCGTAGCACGGGATTCCTCTAGTTTTAAATAATAGCAAACTGGCAGAAACCATTGTCACTGTAAGCGAAGAATTCTTGTGTTGTTGGCCTTTAATTTTGTTAAAAAGTGACGAATTAAATTTAGAAGTCCGTAGGTTTTATTTTTTTCGCAAGCAGAATAAAATACAATTATTTCCGAGATCGCCTAAAGTTGTTTTTGGTTAGAGAAAAGTGGACAATTCTGTGGCTATATCAATCAGAATGGTTGTATCACCAAATCAAAAGAGGTATATCGCCTAATCAGAAGGGGCATATCGCCTGATCGGAAGGGGTATGTCGCCTAATTGCCACTTCAGTCATGAAATACTAAATTCTCTTAGTTGTAAAATCATCTGCTGTTGGTGGCATATGCTAAAATACTGCTGGCCTAAGAGCGAACAGTAGAAGTGCAAAGCTTTACCTACCTTCAAATAATTTTCAGCTCCTTAATGTAATTCCAGCTTTGTGGTGAAGCCTAACCATGCCAGCTTGTAGAGGTGAATGTTATGCTCCTGTTGTATTCCGTTTAGAAATAATTAATAAATTGGAAATAATAAGTAGGCTACCATAATAAAAAACAATTATTTTCGAGGCCCATTTGTGGCTCAAGTTTTGAAGAAAGTAAAAGAATTTATAAATTTTGCTTTCTTTGAAACTTGTTGGGCCCATTTTGACAAATACGGCCTGTAGCACATTTGCCTGCTATATGCAAATCTTTTTTCTCACTAGCTTTACATTGGCTCTCCATCTGTGTTGCTTATTTATTAATTTTACTGCACGTAATACAACAGGAGCACCACAAAGCAGAAATTACCTGCCCTCCCTAAGGTAGGTAAAGATTTGAACTCAAGTTATTTAGCGTCTTCAAATTTATTCCTTTTTTAAGTTCAAAAATATTAATAGACTCAAAAAAAAACGCTTAATTTTAGGAACTATTTCACTGTGTGTGATTAAAATGGCTCGTTTTCAACTGTTCCTACATATTGTTTACCAACAATATATTACATCTACTATTTCATGCCTGTAGTTTCTATACCCACAAAAAAGCCTCTGTGATTATGTAGTTCTACAAATTTCCTCTGGATATAAAAAAAATTCTGCAATTGTACAACTTCATGAGATGAACGAATAATCATCATCATCATCATTCCATTAAAGGAAAGAGCATTCGAATAGTCACGTCTGAATATTTTCTACTAAAGTCTTACCCAGATTTCGCAAAGTTAGTCCATAATCGCAATAAGGTCTTCCTCATTTTCTTATCATTCTGAGTGAAGTTCAGTACGTTAGCAAATCCTGAAGGGAAAATCATGCAGAGATCATCTCCGTGGCCTGGGCCTAATACGAAAAAAAACAATAACTAATTAGAAGGGCAAAAAAGTGTTCATGCTCTTAGAACTATGTTTTGTCAGAATTCAATTACCACTGAATGGTAACGGTGCCGGATTCCGAATGAAGCTCTCGGGAAGAAATAATCCAGATAAGCGTTTAGGACCCTTTAAGCTTACTTGATGGGATTTGGGTCAGTTAATGCAATTTTAGGTATTTTAAGACTTTTTCTGACTACTAAGGAGCTAGTTTTTCGCGTGGTAATTTTGTTTCTGCAACTCACTTCTCTCCCAATAAACGGCACAGTGAAAACGTACATTTATGGCTTTTATATACATGCAAAATTGCGTTGGGTTGGGCATTAAACTGTACTATTTGTACTACTTGCTATTCCTTAACACACGTTGTTTACACAGAAGCATACGAAGGATATGAATAGGAAGTAGCCAACTTTAAATTAAAAAAAATAGTACCTTAAGAGTGGTTCTTCATGGAGGGATTAAAAAGTTAAAAATTGTTCACTACGGGACGAAAATTCACAAGCAGATTCTTTGAGGTTTCTTGCCACTCTATGAAAAGACAGTGGCCAAATGGTTACAATTATCAATTATGGGAGAAATTCCTAAACAGCGGTCTTTATAAAGACGGATTTACCCCCATACTAGCCAACTAAATCAAAAACAAAGGTTTCCCTATAGGGAGTTATTCCTTAACAGAGATTCTTCGTAAAGAGGAATTTCCTCCATGTACAGGAAGCGGCTAACTATAGTTAACAATTATTCCATATAATGAGTTATTCCTTAACAGTTTCCACCATATGAACAGAAAGTGGCCAAGTAAAATTAAACATTTTGCCCTTTTGGTCGTTATTCCTTAACAGAGGTTTTTGTACAAATGCATTTCCACTGTTTGAGCAGAGAATGGCTAACTAAAGTGAAAAATATTAGCTAAGTGCATTATTCATTAGCAAGTTCGTTATGCAGAGGGATTTCCACCATATAAACAGAAAGTGGCCAACTAAAGTAAAAAAAAATTGTTCCCTGTAGGAAGCATTTCCTAAACAGAGGTGCTTAAAATGGCGGTATTTCTACCATATGTACAGAATGGCAACTAAATACTTTAAAGTTAAAAATCACCCCTGTTGGTGGAAATTCCTTAACAGAGATTTTTTATACAAAGGAAACTTAGCCAACTACTGTTAACCACAGGGGCTCGGCACACAAGACGCGTAGCACCTGGGTATCTAATTTTAACCAGGACGACAAAAAAAGTATTAAAAATATTTTTTTAAATCACTACCACCATTACACACAATACTAACACACAATGTTAGTATTGTGTGTAATGGTAGTGGTGATTTTTAAATATTTTTTTATTTATTTTTTTGTCTTCCTGGTCAAAATTAGTTGTCCTGGTGCTACTCTTTTGTGTGCCGAGCCCCTGTGCTGTCAACAAAGTTAGCCAGATCCAAACAATTGGTAATGTAATGAATGGTATCAATATAATTAAAGTGCTAATGTTTGCTCCATCCGTTCATGCACGGAAACCTCCGCAGGTACATTACCACTTTGACAATTTGACAGAATGGTTTTACCATTTTACCATCACTCTTTATATTTTTTAGGGAAGAATCTGACAAATTTAAAGTCGTGGTCTATTAGCACAATTCCTTTCCTATTTTTCGTAGCACTTGATATCAGAACCTCTGATCGCAGGTAAATTATTGGTAACCAGTCATAATTTAGAATGCAGCAGACAGACAGCACCCTTTCTGATCCGATTTTAATAATACTTTATGTGTTAATCCTAAAGCGATTGAGAAGCAGTGCATTTATTAACCATCTTAAAAGGTGAGTTGTCACATGGGACAAAACTTGAAAGAACGATTGAAAAAAAAAACTAGCTTTAACAGAACGAATCTGCAGCATTTTTTGGTAAAAAAAATGCTTTTTCGACTGCAAAATAATTTTTTCATAAGCAGAGCCGAAAAATAAGCATATTAAACTAAGATGTGAAATTTGAATCCGTTTTTAAGACGTTTTTGGCATCTTACAGCAAGACGGTACCACTGTCTTATAGTAAAATGCTTTGGCATCTTAAAATTTTGCATCCATTTTTGCATCCCCTACGAAAAAATAATACTAGTTCAACACCATGCTTTCAAAATGTCGCCCCTCCCAGCTGCTACGCAATGCCTCAGCCTTTCGTCAAAGTTCCACCAAACTTTATTATGTCTGGTGTTGAATTACACACCTCGACAATGCGCTCTCTACGCAGCTGTATGCTCCCAGGATGTTGCTGTGCTGCAAAAAGTTGGTCCTAAACGTAGCTACACCTGCCCCCGTTTTGAAGATTCAGCTATTCGCTGACCTGATGAAAGAAGTGCGGTGGAGCACCATTTTGTTAATACCATAGTCTAAGTCGGTAGGCCAACACTACCTCCTCCTCAATTGCTGGTTGAATCTGGTCATTCAATAGTGCCCAGATTCCGTAGTGTACCTTTCCCTATTCACTATAGTGCCCATCCAATAGTGCCCAGATTCACTAGTGTACCTTTTCTTATTCAGATAGTGACCTTTCCCAATTCAGTGTACCATCGATGAAGCAAGGCCCTAACAATGTTGTTACTACAAACCCACAGCACACATTTGTAACTGGGTTTTGCTGAAAGTGTCTTTCAACAGTGAGTGTGAGTTTGTAAAATTTTCATATTCATGTGTGTTCCGCATATTTGGTATATGGTGGAGCTTGGTCAGAGCAGCGTCAGTTATTACAAGACGCTTAAAAATGTCACATCAGCGTGTATGTGCTCAATACCCAACTGTGCGAACTGCAACCTGCGGTCGAAATCTTTATTGTCCAAATGCTCGGTCGTCGGCAGTTGAAGTGCGTGGTAATCTCTGTACAGCGGCCTTGCCAATATTTATTTGTCTGGCTGGAGTGCGCTGCGATGTGCGAGGTGTTGCTTCGATAGCGCCATTAACTGCTATCCTCATTTGTAGATGTGCGCAGATGCCCGCAATCTCCCCAGTCATCATGGACAGAGCCTGTTTCCTTGAATTTCCTCAACAGATTGGAGAGCACGGCCTAAAATGGGATGGGTCGGTTTGGGTTCAGCACATGGAATTGGCCTGCAACGCGTTGAAAGGTTCGGCATTGCTCCATCTCATTCTACAAAGCAAAAGCAATCCAGTCCATTCCTGAACAGTGGACACGGCAGGCATTACACTAGCAAACTTCCCAACAGCATGTAAACTGGATATTGCACACTGGAACAATACCGAACGGATTTATCGAATTACTTTGAATGAATGTGCGTGGAAGTAATATGGTGGAATAAAATTACTGGAGTATTATCCAGTCACTAACATTGAGGTCTATATTACCGTTCCTTAGTGGGACTGACCTCCGTTTCAGTATAAAAACGCTTGGCCTAATGTGTACTTCCATGCATACTTAACAAACTTTATATGCCTATACAGTTTATAGCCCTACCTTTTTTAGAAGTTTTGGACAACCCATATGTAGTTACAGCCTGGACAAACAGTAATTGTTAAACTTGAATTTACTTACGACATTAATTTTGTTTTCTATAATTTTTCTTTGTTCTTGCTTAAAAACTTACAAAGAGGCCATTGCTAGTGGGCTTTCTTAAAACTCTCTTGACATACAAAATTTTAAAAAATGCGTTGATATGTTCAGCAAGCTTTCTAGCAAAAATCAATTCCTAGATGAGCTTTTACAAAAGCTATGCTCACATTTATACGAAATTTCGATTTAACACACGAAAGCTATGTTAAGAAATAGCCACGAATTTGAATGTTTATCTTTGTATACTTACTGTATAGTAGCTCTGCGACTGCGTATTCCCCTTGGTGTAGCTCACGCACGTACTGCAACATGGCGTCTGCTAAATAATTGTAGGAATAAGAATACACAGGTAGTCCTGCTTCTGATAGCAACATTACTTCTTCGTAGTGATTCATATTATATAGCCCATCAGATAAAGCCTAGCAAAAACATGATGCGAATATTCAAATATTCAAAAATATTATGAATGCGAATATGGATTTTTACAATGCATGGATCATTATTAGCTTTGGTGTGCCAGTTTTTTCTTTGGAAATTTATGGCTTCCTAAAACTATAAGGCTGAAGTCTGTATTAGGCAAAAGTAAAATTTTCTGTTTCGTGTGAATGAACGATGCTGAATACATGTCAAATTGATTATCATAAGCTCAGAGACTGACTTCTAGAGAGTAAATTCTAGGGTCTCCAAAAGTTTTAAAACAGTCAGTTGGCCTCGCCACACTGAACGGTTTTTTTTTTAAATATCTTTTACTTTGTCAGTACCTGCGATTATGAAGTTAGCAATATGTCGCATCTTACCTTTCCAAGCCCTTTGTGGAGCCCTAGTGGTAGTTGTGGATACTGACGCCTTTTCTAATGCTTTGCCTTCGAATAATCGCAGAGTGTTGCACAGAGAAGAAGTGATATGCGACAGCTCATCAACTTTCTTATATCTGGCGGTACCCATGGAAACCAAACTCGTACTTCACCCCACGTTCAGTTTACGGTTGTTAGGACCTCACCAGTATCTACAGAGCGAACCTTACCAGCATCTACATAGGTGAGTATGTGCTGGGTGCACGGGTAGCCGCGAGCACTGAGGCGTCAGAATCGATAGGTTTGTTGGTCCCAGATGTACATCTCCGGCTTCTGACAAACCAGGGTTTCGATCCTGGTGAAGGGAAGTGTATATGTACGGATTTTTCTCCGATTGTTTCCCTCATGTTGCACGAGGGTTCTCCGGCTTTATCCCTCATGCGACAAAAAAAAATACCTGAAATGATCGTGGTAACTTGTACTTAAAGGGCAATTAAATCCATCTTGACATGCATGTTTGACTTTTGGATCATTTAAACAATAACTAAACACAAGAATTGCGGTAAGAATACGTTACGTATGCCCGATATAGCAATTTAATTACTGCATCACCAAAACACGACACGGAGATTGCCATTGTTTTGCTGGAACGCTCAGAAATTAATGGCGACAGTCGTCACTTTTCGATTTCGACTCGTAGCCGATTGAGATAGCTGTATTGA
>JAHWFP010047652.1:130053-145867 GCA_023313725.1 Lithobius niger | reverse complement strand
GGTCGTGTTTTGGTGATGCAGTAATTAAATTGTTATATCGGACGTACATAACGTACTCTTTCCACAATTCTTGTGTTTAGTTATATTGTAAGTGGTCCAAAAGTCAAACATGCATGTCAAAATGGATGTAATTGCCCTTTAACATCCGCCTCTTTGGCCTTAAAAATGCTCCCAGTTTACTGGTCGTCATCTTCTTTTCTTCTTGTTGTGCTTAAGTTTTACTAACCACAGACTTTTTGTGTGCTTTCAGCATCTACAAATCCGTTATTGCTGTTAGGAACATGGGGTTTTAGGTTGTGGGTTTCAACGGCTTTGAAGTGTTTGTTAAAGAAGACTATAGTATGCTATTTCCATTTTTTTTAGCTTTGCAAATTTTAAAGTAAATTTTCAAATTTAATCCTAAATGATGGAATCGGTTTGAAAATACTTTCTGTAAAATTTAATAAAGATGTTACGAAGTTTTACTGTACTTATTTTTCACCAAAAATAACTGAAAATAACGTATTTTTTTTGTTTGTTTTGTGCATAAACTATCATGGAGATAAGTGTTAAAAATAGCAACACGATACCATCTGAAAGTTCAATACAAAATTGAATATGCTGCACCTGAAATGTAGGCTAAAACACATTTTTCTTACAACGGAAATTTCCTTTTATTCGAGAGATACATGCATGGCAGTTTTTTTTTATTTAAATTTTAATAATCCTATCATTTACGTAATAACTCTTGCTAGGTGTTGCATCCCTTGTCACTATGCGTACTGGGAGGTAAGCTGCGGATCTCTACCTGGCTGGCGTGATTAATGATTATTCATTGGTTAAAAAGAACGTCTCAATTTAAGTCACTACTTACCCTCACAAATGCTCTTATGAAAGCCATGTCATTATTAGGATCGATGGGTGCCAGATATCGATTTCGAATCATCTGAATTATTTCCTCGTCTAGATTGGATATTGAATTATTGAACTTATCTTTTATAAATTCATCATTTCTCACGTCTTCTCCAGCTCCGCCTTAAAAATAGATATAGAATTAAAAGTACAAAATAATAATAAAACACAAATTATTTCTTCGCTTTTACGTAACAGAGGGACGATTTACCGGACTTAATGGGACTATTTCACGTAAAGGGGGGGGGGGGGGGGGGGGGGGGGGAAAGGGGGGAGAAAGATTTTTTTGAAACCTGCCAATATTTACATTTAGGCGATATGGAATGGGGGTTCGTTAATGGGGGGGGGGGATCCGTCAATGATTATAATGTAACGGCTCTAAAATTTCGGGTTCGCGTTCCTGTGAACTCTTTCCTAAATGTACACGGCCGGCAGGCTGGCAGGCGGTGTATATTAAGAGATCGTTTGTGCAAGAGAATTTTCAAAAATTGTACCGGAGGCGCAGGAGGCGGAGCGACTAACAATATGAAAATATCACAATGCTGCAACGTATAACAATGGTACAATAAAGAGACGAGGCGCCCAAGACCGACTAGAACTCACTCAAACAAGATGCAACGATGCTTGGGCACGGGGACAGTATCATTTTCGTCGTCTTCTTCTTTGTTCGTTGATTTTCGCGTGTGCTGGCTGGTAATGTTGTTGTTGTATAGTTTTTTTTTAGCGTGGATGCGTGGCCTAGGGCCGAGGCCCCAATAGGGCAATTCAATTCAATTCAATTCGAGTAAACATTGTCGGCCTTCCAGCTCTAACCAAAGTGAAACGGTCCCGGTGTTCGCTTAAATCTTCAAGATTTAGACCGTTAGGTGCGATGTCTTTAATTTTATTGGGCAACCAAAACGACTGAATGATTTATTTAGTTTTTCAATATTAGCTTTGGGAAGCCAGTTGATTTGTTTCTGCGATTGTTTGCCACGATAATGCACCTGCCTGCAACAATGCGAAACCAACTGCCCATCAAGATGACACATGCTAAATCAAGACACAAGCTAGTGTGTTGCCATAAAATAATACCCATGAGAAGAAGCTTGGGCGGAACACAAACCTAATTATTATTTTCTAATGCTCAGTTTTTTTGCAAACAAAATTGGGTGGACAGTGTTCATACAGTACAAATGATAGACGAGGCCGTAGCAATTACAATAAAAAAGAAGCGAAAAATGCCAGAAAATTAACTCAACAAAAGACGGATTCGCCGTTCAGAAAAAAATATTAGAGCTCGTATCCCCGTCTTCACAGCTGTGAAGGTTCGCGAATAAAATCGGATTAGAGTTACTCGAACGCAACGAACTATAATTTGAACTCCAATTCGCAAAATGTAAACCCACAAACACACGCAAAATAGACGCCATAAACATCAAAACCCTACAAAATTGAAAGATAAAAATGCATACACAAAATGAACACGTGATTACTCAAACGAAATAGAAATAACCACCTCAAACAACCTTCAAACACAAACACAGGCAAAAAAATAACTGCCTTAAGTAGGAGTCTGCTTGTTTCACAATAAATGAACTCAAAATACACATATACCCACACACACGAAACAGACTTTCTTTTTGACATAACCATTGATCAAAAACAGTACTTGTTTTCTGGTATTGGAGTTAAAATTATAGTTCGTTGCGTTCGAATGGACACTAATCCGTATTTATTCGTGTACCTTCACGGCTGTGAGTATGGGGATACAAGCTCTAATTTTTTTTCTAAACGGCTCAGCCGTTTTTTGTTCAGTTATACATATACAAAAACAAACAACAAGATAAAAACTGCTAAGCTGACTGTGACAATTACTGCCGAATGAAGATGAAATATCTTAAAAATTAATACCTCGATATGTTTTTTTTTTAAATCAAAAATAAGAATCTAACAGAGTGAATCGGAAAGTGAAAGCTCCCGTAACATTAGATTTTCAAAAAGTTCAAACCACGGTATGTGGTATATCAATGATGCTATTCATCCCGCTTTTAGTCTTCTGTACAGCCGTACCGACTGAGAAGACTATTGCAACGACTTTGTCCGTCCGTCCGTCGCTTTTTTCAACTTCGCAACGGTACCAGAAATTGACGACCACTGTTTACAACGTTCGATTCAGTGTCAAAAGTTAGTTAGATAACATGGCAAATTAAAACATCGTTGCCTCCTTATAGCTAATAGACTTCTTCGACGTAACTAAATTAAATAATAACATTTCATCGTCGAATTGAAATCCTAAAGATTTGAGTTAACGCAGCCGTAAAAACAAAAACATTTTAGCTTCGTTTAAAAGAGTCTTGTCGCATTGTTGCATGAATGAATAGGCTTACGATCGAACCAAATTCTCCATTAGGCCTATCTGCTACTTACGAAACCAAAACTGCCGTAAAAAAAATTAGGCCTAAAAAACTAAAATTAGATCTAAATTCACGTTACCATGGCAACGTCAATAGTTGCTATAAGTCGCTGCTGCAGCGTTTCTCCTGTCCCTTCCCTACTACCTCTGATCTATATTAGGCTACGTTGCTCATTATGTTGTAACACTGTAACTGTTTGCGCGGAGGCATACCGTGTTACAAAAATGAATAGGCTTACTGTATACAATCCAAATCTCCGTTACTTGCTACTTAGGAAATTAAAGTTGTAAATTAGGCCTAAACGCTGACAATTATGCCTAAAACGTAAAATAAGCCTAAAAGCTAACACATTTGTAACGGGCAATTCTGATGGTTACTGTTTTTAGATTATATAATAAAGATAGCTGTTGTAGTGCATGATAGAGGTGTGCGCCTCAACATTGGAAGTGGACGAACTGTACAGAAGACCAGTGCGACTAGATAGTTGCTGTAGCCCCTTGTTTTTTTGCACTGTGATATTGTAACTTTTACTTCAATTATGATGTTATCGAACAGTTAGATATGTACCAATCATGATTTTTTTTTAAATTTTGGAGTGTGTTGATGCCAGTCACAGTTGTTAGTGACAGCATTAGTTTATTAAGAGTTGTTCTCGTCAATGGCATGATCAACTTTAGTCAAAAATAAGGCTCAAGATGTTTGGGCAACATGGATGAACTTGCATCTTCCTCTGAACTTCCCTCCCAATACAGGCAATCAGGCAAATAATATCTCCTGGATGAACAATTTTGAATTGAAGAAGTGAATTTCAGGAGTTCTTAACATCGATAGAGTGGAGTTTACGTCTATATCTCAATGGGACTTCTTTCATTTCATCAGGAGTCCATGATGTTATTGCCGTTCTATCGTCAGTCTTTGCTTGACCTCCACAGTTGCTTTGGTGTTTTTCCTGAATACGCAATCACCAGCAAGCAACAAGACACAACCACCTTCCGACTCCAACATTTAGTCAGTAGGTAAAATTAATAACTTTTGTATTATGGCTGGTAGTTTAAAAAGTAAATGGTAAAACCATATTGCTAAAATGACAGTTAAATATCCGCTCATTCATTAGCCAACATTAGCATTTTTGCAGCCAATCATTCATACAAAATATTAAACACCATGAACACTATGGGGGGGGGGGATTGAGGGTTAATGGCGCGTCGACAACTTGGTCTTTAGCGCCAACCTCAGTCACAGTGCAGTGGTCTGGGTTGCCACTGCACCACATATTACAGAGATGTTATTCAACCCTCCAATCTAAACACTATGGAAACTGTACGTGTTAACCAATAGTGAATATAATCAGCAAATCGTTCATTTCGACATAATATGCACACATGTCGTGTGACTTCATTTTAATTTATACATCTCCACCCCCCTCCCCCATTAAATTGTAATGACCACTGGAAAGTTTCCTAAAAGTTACTGTCTTACAAAACAGTGATGCTGAAGAAAGGTTGCCACCATTGTTTTCTTCCCAACTTCAGTCACTCAAACCTGACTAATATCTGACTGCTAGATGTGAGAGCGCACTTAAAGACGGTAGTTGATACGTGAAAATTGATAAAAGCCCATCTTGGTGGAATTATGTGGCGGTTGTACCAATGGGTTTTGATTGGATATCACCAGGAATGGCTGATGCAACGAGCTTTGCTTAATAGGAATATTTGCTTTTATTTTATTTTTGCTACTGTTTGCTACTGTTTTTGCTACTGTTTGTTGCAATATCCTTGGTAAATTTCGTAACTATTAATTTATACCAATGTATTAAATAAATAAATCGGCTAATCTACAGAATACACTTACAAATATATAAGCAGGTAATCTGAGTTCATGTGTTGTGGTGTCCTTGTACCAATACAACAAGAGGCCAATTATTCTACTGACTAAATTACGAGTAATACACTTCCCACACAGTACGTATGGTTTATACAACTCTGATGATGTCCATAATTTTGTAAATTTTGACATTTCTCACTCCCTAACAAAACTGTGCTAGAAAATGAATAGCTCTTCCCTCCACAACCAAAGAAAATCCAAAATCCAAGTTAAGCCTCGGGAACAAACACATGGTAAATGCCAAAGTTGTTCCAACTTTGTTTGTATTTCGTTTAAATATCTGTCTTTCCAATAGCACAATAACCACATCTATTGCTTAGCTCTCTCAGGTGGAATCGCCTAGTTTTTCTCTAGTAGTTTTCTTTTATATACTCGTCAAACAGGCAGACATTCCCCACAAACAGAAGAAGAAAACAAAACATGGTTGCATTCGTCCAATACGGTTGCCTTGCTTCATACTTTTGTGTCGACGTCAACATATCGTCGCAGAAATATCGATGAAAAATGTAGCCATCAAGATAACGCTAATACAGAATATTGCTTCCTCAAAATATCGCTATGAAAAAATATCATGAACAAAACCTGCTAGTAAAAAAATTTACAAGGTCCAAAAATATTTCAAACTTTCCTTCAACGTAGTAATGATACCGCGAGTCAAATTCGAATTATCTCTCTATTTTACGGATGCTCACATTGTGATATCTGGTACCATTAGAACTAAATAAAAGTAAATGAAGTGGATGGGTAGAAATGGCGGTGTAAACTATGAAGAGCCAAAATACGAATGAGATGTATTGAAATGTATTTGTATTTACAAGTATTTGTGGGAAACAAAAAACAGACAACGATATTTGGAAATATGTTGATTA
The DNA here is from genome assembly GCA_023313725.1 of Lithobius niger. Lineage (NCBI taxonomy): Eukaryota > Metazoa > Arthropoda > Chilopoda > Lithobiomorpha > Lithobiidae > Lithobius > Lithobius niger. The sequence continues at coordinate 139,827 of JAHWFP010047652.1, read as the reverse complement.
TTATAAAGCAAAATGAAGTGAACACATTTACGCTGTCGTCAGAAATGGGGTAAATAATTACACCCCAAATCCGGTCAGTGCCCTCATTGAAGAGTCAGAGTAAAATAAAAGTCAAAGTTGTTACGAAAGACAATACAGCAAACAACTGCAGCTAGACTGCCACAGTTAATTATTGCTTTCTGTTGTTTTTATAGTTTTTTGGGGAGGTGTTGGTTATAAATATCTCGATGATGTTTTGCTTAGCTGTATTTTGAGGAAGCGGTATTTTGTTTTAGCGGTATTTTAACGGCTATAATTTTTTCAATGATACTTTTGTGGCTGTGTTTTGACATGCTACGATTATTTCACTTAGGGTGTCTTGCAAAAATTCCTCAACATGTCAAAATTTGTGCATTTAAACCTGGGTGAAAAATGTTGGATAAATTATCAGTTAATTATTTTTTATAAATATGTCGTTCTGTTTAATTAAACAAAGAAAGACTACCAAGTTTTATTTGAATCAGTTCAAGCGTTTCGCCATAGCTCTAGCAAAGACACGAAGACAGATAGACAAAGAAACAGTAAAATGACAAAACGTCACATTAAAATGGAACGTCTCTCATCAGTACTTTTAAAGTTGAACAATACTAAGGCTCTACCTGTACCTCCCAGCTGGCGAATAACACCCTAGTGAAGTCAGTTCTCTTTAAAATTTGCATGATAACTGCTAGTGAGAATTTACAGTGCGTATGGATTCATTTAACAAATTGTATTAAATTTAGAAAAAAATACTGTTAAAAATATTTTTGTCTTTTTTTGCTTGTGTTGCAGCTTTTAGTAGAATTGTAAATGTTTGGTTTCTTCAACTACCAAATGAAATTCGTGACGCAACAGCCCCAGCAGAACAAACAACTTGGACCAACACACTAAGATGACCGACAGTGTAACTTCGTGGCAAAATTATTATTTTATGTCACACGAATTACGTATCTCACAGTTTACGTCACACGATTTAACTGAAAGGAGTTTAATAATGGTCGAATATGATTTCACGTATTCAACATGTAAAACCATTAAATCAAACACACAACAAACCGGTGTAGGGGTGATCCCTATTTTTGGACCCCCATAATAATTTTTCTTCCCATTCCTTCAACAGCAAGTTAAACGTCCGATGGATGTTTTCGGCTATTTTTAGTTAGAAATTCAATTTCATTATTTCTAAAGCCCCAATATCAGTTTAAATTTCATTTTCTTCGTGCCCAAAGTCAGTCAGTTGTTAAGCAACATTCAGGCAAGCAATTAACACGTCAAAGGGAACTGGACCATCGACCTGTGGTCCAAGTATTCAACAATAATTTGACCAAATATTCCGGACCATCAGTTTGAAGATGGAGGATGAAATGAGGTTCGACCCTCCAGCTGCTGCGGTATTGCTGACAGAGTTCAACCCCGAAACCAACCACTGCACTTGTAACTCTACTTCTGGGCTTTCTGATTTTATAGTACTCTAAAATAACTTGTACACATCGTTGATTAATGATTATTGCTAGTGGTTGTATGAATTCCTTATTTGACAGCCATTTGAAAGTGTGAAATTATTTTATTGTTAGTATAGCTTCTTATGGGGCATAAATGCGTCATCAGTAGCCAAAAAAAAAAAAAAAAAAAAAAAAGAAGACTTCTCCAGTTACTTTTATTTGTGTTTTTACTGTAGCAGGAGGCGACTCGTTTATCTTGTTAAAGAAACGAATTAGGCAGTTAAACGTAAGTATTGTCGTCGGTATTGTTTTTCTTTTCTCCGGGATCAAAATTAATATTTTAGAGTAAGAAATATAGTGTGTATCTTACGCAGGACTGAAAATGTTTCTTCTGCTTCAGTAATACCCATTACAACTGGAACGCTGTTCACTGTCTCAGAAGAGCTCATTAACGTTCTGGGGTGTGCTGGTAGAAAATAGCCATCAATACAGGGAGAAAATGGTGCATCATATAAAACCAAAGGCTGAAACAACAAAACTTCTTTTATTATCATTACGTTAATAATTGCTGGCAGTTGGCTATATAAGATGAAAGTCGACCCGGTAATTTTCACAAATACGTTACATTAATGGGCTGTGGCAATGGTTGGAACAGCATGTCTAAAATACGTTCGTGTGACGTTATGAATACTGTTTGAAGGGAGACACGATTGGTGGATGAGCAAATGGCAAAAATTGAAGACCACCAATTTCACCGGAATATGTGAGAACAGGTCCGAATTTCACCAACAGACAAATTCCAACAAATGAAGTGCACAAGCCTTGTGATTGGTGCAGGGTATTGATGTCTATGTGTAATGATTACGCTGATGGTGATGGATTGGGAGGTGGATATGTTGGGTTTGGTCACCCAAAAGAATGATCCGTTTTTTTAAGAGTGGTGTGTATGCAAGTTTGAAATCTAACTGCATTCAAGATGTCAGGTGTAACATTCAGTACCTTCCTAAACGACCGAACAGAGCGAACAGAACGCACCACTGTTAGAGACAGTTTGACTCCATACTTGACGTCGCGCGTGCGCAGTAAAGTTGCGTCAGCCATTTAGTACTTAACGAAATTGCAATCGCAGCTCAGCAAAATCAACAAGCTCAACAGAACCCCCGTTACGTCATATCTTTAAAGTTACCAGGCGTGGCTAATTTATTGGACCAGGATAGGCTCATGGATGTAATCAGGCGCGAGCAATGCTAAATTGTAAACCATCTCGGGGAGGTGGTCATGTGTGGTTGCCAGTGTTGGAGCTTTTGAGCATGCGTTAGGTATCGGAAACAGATTCATCGCTGATCATGGTTGACGTAAGCATGCGGTATCAACACAGTTATTATAGGGAATGAGCTGAACTGTCACCAACAGTGGTGCGTTTGGTTCGTTCTGTTCGGTTCTTTAGGGAGGTACTGATTCTTTACGCAACCATGATGGTGTGAAACAGCTTCGCTTTACTGCCTTCCCTTCCGTCCAATGACTTCCGTACTCCGTATGCCTGATCTTCGCTTATTAACAGAGGTTGGAAACGGGTAGGTGTATTACCTAAAGCTACAAAAATTGTTATTAGATCAAATAATGCCATCTCACCTACCATGTTCTGGAGTGAAAGTTTTCCATATTGTTTTTAAGCTTTGAGTACTACTCGAAAAAAAAAAAAAACAATGAAAAGGAAAAAAACTGTTTAAAAATACACAGCAAATAGTATTTGGGGGTTGGCGGACTGCATTTATATCTTCTCAGGGCAGTTTCACTGCTCTTCAATTTATAAAAAAAAAAAAGAATTTGTAAAAAAAAATTATTTTGGCACCTTACCCCTTGTTTGGAGTGGTGATTGATAAGCTACATCTAATAGCTTCTGATGTAATCGCTATAAAGTTATCATCGACGAAATTATCACATACCGATACAGGAGGCTGATGCTATTGAGCAGCAGTAAACGTCACCACTGGCGCTACAAAACACGTCGCAACCACTGGTGTTGTCATCTGTGCTCAATTTTTTGTAACTATCCTGTAACGCCTGTAAGCAGCGTCGAGGAAAAACGTACCGTTTGTTCTCTATCGACCACCGTGTGTGTTAAATCAACATATAAAAATATTGAGAATCATTCAGCCCTTTCTACTACTTTCATTATGATCATCTCAAATGGATGTCCCTATTGCTGTCCCTGTGTGACATGGTCCTTCTGTTGTGTGCTAGCCACCCACATCTGCGTGGCCCCTGATCACTGTGCTTTGTCCATATTCCCATTAGCACGACCATTCATTCTTCTGCCGATTCGACATCGGCACTTTTTTTTGATGGAATCTTGCTTCTGTGCACAAACTCCAATCACAAGCTTCTCTCATATTGTCGGCTACACTCAGGGCCCTCCAGCAGCATTGTCTCATCTTTGGCCACCTTGGATCTTCCTTTGACCCCCCATTTGCCGTTTCAAAGATAGCTAAAAATTGCTTCTTCATGGGAAAGCATGGCCTGGAAACGACTCCATTTAAATCCCTTTCACCACATCATGAACGGCTGAAAGCAAATCGTTGGACAAGACCAACGTGCGGCCCTACCTCGATGTTATTTGATATAGCCGTATTGGACATCTCTTTCATTCATCCACGAAAGGCTTCGTGGAAACTCAAAGAAAACAACACTAGTTCGTCATGTGGCCTTTAGCGTCATCGCAGCTGCCTAGGATCTTTCTTTCGTTTCATCACGAAAGGCTCTCACCAAGCTAACTACGACAAGCAAGACCTTCATACGGCTTCGACCTTTCTCCATGACCGTCTGAATTTATCATCTTTTCACACCATGAAAAAGAGCCAAAGGAAACTGACAAAGACCATCATAACGTGTTACACTGACCTTTTGTCGTGGCCACCTCAGATTACCCTCTTTCGTTCTCTCACGATAGGGGTATAGGCACGTCCAATAAAACGACCTTGGCCTCTATGTGGCTTCAGCTTTTCACCAGAGCTGCCTTGAATCTTCCTTTCATCACTTCAACCAGTGGCCGTGGCCGACCTGAATCACCCTTTGTCCAGTCATGGAAGTCTTCAAAACAACCCCAAAAACAGACAACTCTTCTCATCGGCCTCATCCTTTCTTCCACCTAGAACCCCACCTAGAACTTCACGGCTGGCTTGGGGCGAACTGCCAGGTGCAAGCAAGTTTATTAGGGTACCTCGACTTGGCTTAGTGGTCGAGTTCCAGTTTCTTCTCAACATGAACCAAGCCTCATCGGTTGTCCTGCATCCATGCCACCTTGAGCTTCCCTTTCGTTCCATCGCAAACTGCTTGTAGTCCAACGCACCACGCCATCCATGGGACAGCCTCAACCAATTCAATGGTCTGGAACAAGCTCACCGCCTTATTTCATACCCTTGATCGACCATCTCTGGCGAAACCTATTACCTCATCCATCGCTTCCTATCTTATTTGCAATTCAACCTATTTTCCTCTGGCTTTTAGACAGTTTCTTTACTTATGTCGAGAATTTGCAGAATACTGGTACAGTGTTCAAGTTCTGAATTGTGCGTCTTTGTTTCCTGAACTTTCGATTTGTTAAAATGAATTTCCAGAGCAAATACTACTACCGTATTTTCAATGAGAGCATAATGTAATGATGCTGAGACTCTTGGTGTGCCAGCTCGTAACCCTAGGGTGCCTCTCAAGGTGATGTCCACCGCCATTTTTTAACAAGGTGTAATGTAAATCCCGAAATTTACAGGTAATGGTTATTTTAGAATGGCACAGAAAAAGTCAAAAATGCAACTCGCCACCGGCAAATTTTTGTGGCTACTGCCTAAACAAAAGTATACATTACATTACTCAACTCTACCTTCCGTCTCGAGTCACCACCATAACAGTTCAAAATGATCAAAAGATGCCAACCTGTCGTACCTGGTGCACTGGGGTTACTGAGCTGGATGGTTCGTAACAACTTAAAATGTCTATTGTATAACAGTAGTCGAGAACAAGAAGGCCAACATTTTTGTTTTAGGCAATAGAACAAAAATTAGTCGGTGGCACCCGTCATTTTTTACTTTTTTTTTATACAATTTTGCTTCGATCAAAGATGGGGCAACCACAGGAGGAAAGCAATTAGCTGTAGAGATGATTTCATATTTTTAAGTTCATATCTTGTCCTGGTACTGGTTTCGAAAAGCAAATGAACTCAGACGTTTATAATGTAGTTTAGACCGTTAAGAGTCGCGCATATGTAACACTTCTAGATCTTGAGCTTTTTTCACAAATGAACATTTTAAATTTTAAAAAAAAGGTTATTTTTTTTACCACATCATGACCCATTCCTAAGTTTACGTCCTCAGCAGGTTTATTTCTCAAGCAGCTCACTAGTTCAGTTGTTGGGTCCTCGGGGCATCCTACCTCCATCGCCAGTTGTTTGGCCCAATAAAGTGGACTTGGTTCAAAAGCCCATGGGTTTAAAGACGAACCACTCATGGCAATTCCACGATGAAACAAACCTGTAATAAAACGAAAATTACATAAATGCACCCAGTAGTTTTAAAGAAAAATTAACATTAAAATGAATTTGCAACATTGATCTCCTTACTTCCCTTCTCCCGTTGTAGAGATATTTTGTCTTAACCTACACAACCGACTGATCAAACGGAGAATTTTACGGAAAGATATATTCCTAAACACAGCCGGATGAAATAAATCTGTTTTGCTTTGATTATTCTGGATTTAATCACAGATAGCATTCTAATTAAAGATCGTCTAACTTATATGTTTGGTTGTATTAAAAGTATCAATATGAAAAAAATTATAGTAAAGAGTCAGGTTAAGTTAGGACACAAACAAAGTGAAAATTTTAAAGTAATAGCCAAAAGTCATGTTAAAGTAATACATATAATCGTGAGGAATTGAAAATGACAAATTAAACAATGGCTTCGTAATGCTCCATGGTCAAGTACAGATATGTCACAATTTTCCTGTAGCTCGTGATGTCACATGCACGTGGACGAAGGTCAAAGTCGGTCGGATTGCTGTTTGTAGGGGTTTCAGGCATATACGGCCATCTTTATTAGTCTGATGAACGTGAGACATAGCATTGGACATTGGACCTTGAATTTCTAACCGATGTTGGATGCATTACTGCTTAAACTATCCTGTTGATAGTAGAACCACTTTACCAATCTCCAATCCTACGAAATTTGCAACATAACTGTAATCTTCCTCAAGATGACATCAGCAATGCTCCCTGCCTTTTCTCTGCATTCCCTACATGGCATGGAATTTGAAACAACCGTCTTCCGTCTCTGTCTTGGATTCTCTGTTTTGGAATTTTGGCTAGCTGCAAAGCACTTCCAGGAGAGATTGTCGCATCGACGACCATGTGTTGAATTCTAGGAGAAACCAACCCCCCCCCCCAAAAAAAAAATGCCAGTGTTTCATGCCAAAACAAAACCAAAGAAACTGTATTAGTGCTCCTAGTACACATTTTCGTATGACGTTTGATACAAAAAATGATTCCTTACACATAGGTATTCTACAACATATATGAAGAAAATACCCAAAGTTCGATTCCAGGCTGATGCTCCATTTTGTTGGGAAGTTAACTGGGACCAGGACTTCCCACGATGAGAAGGAGATTGGGGAATTACAACGGTAAACATTGGTACTCCCTGGTGGTTGACAGACCGCGTCCAAACAGTCATTGTGGTTCGTAAAGATGATAAGGTAATGCTCGATTTTGCATTGGCTGCAACTAGCCCGTTGAACGGTAATGTAATCTGGGAAAAGTAGAGAAAATAGCAATGCTATGCAAATTATTGTAGTGCTATAACTCTCCAATTCGGAAAAGAGGTTTTCTTTTTTAACTGAAAAATACACTGATTATGAGTGATTGTGTACAATTCAGGACACAATGGCTTCAAGGCTAGTACCGTCTCTGAGATATTAAAAATTGAATTTTAGGATGATTACTGCATCCTCCATTTGTCAACATAGCATTCAAACCAAGTCGCTGAACACCAAATTTTCAACGGATTATGCAAGGTTGCTAGACTCAAGTTGTTTACCTCAAAATATTATTTTCACTATACTAGCGAATCGAAACAAATCAAAATTTCTAATAAAATCAGTGTTCTCACCTTTCGATAGTGGTGATAGGAGATGATAACTAACACTTGCACCTCCAGCACTATGTCCAATAATGGTCACAGAGTCTTTATCGCCTCCGAATGCTCCAATATTATATCTGACCCAAAGAAGGGCCATCCTCTGATCCAGCATGCCATAATTGCCAGGAGAAGATGAATCGCCAGTGCTCAGAAATCCTGGAATGAGTGAGAAGATGTGTACACTATCGTGGAACAATAAGTTCTTTTTCTTTGTAATTCATATTATTTTAAACAAAGCTGAACAACACAAAACGAAGTAAAAAAAAAACATAAAAGCAACAGGAAAAGAAAGCAGATAACAAATCAGAAACCGTTGTGGTGTAGTAAGGACAGCCAACAAAAAACCAAATATGCTTAAAAAAGTTAAAGACTAACTATTAAAGAGAAGTGCCATTATAGATTTAAACTGAATAGCCTAATTGTACTTTGATGCTCAAAACTTGTCAGATGATTAAAGTACATTTAAAAAAGGGGGAGTCAGACTTTCCAGCGCACCTGGGCTCGTTTATTTAAGCACGTTAATGTTTGACCGAAAGTTTTTACTACTGCAAACCGGAGTTTGACCGGAGTTTTTTTTTTTAATGCCTCGTTATATCCTGCGAGCTGCAGGTGCAGTGTATTCGAGCTGGAGAATCTCATTCCCATTCTGAGATGTGCATCCTTGCTGCAAATATTGTTGTACTTTAGATTTCTGTCTATTAAGCAGTAGTGCAACCCTATATTTTCTGCATCATTAGCAAATACTTATAACAAATACTAAACCTCTGTGGCGTTTATCGGCGTCTAAGGCAACTGTACCAAAAAAAGTCGTAACACGCGATACGACAAAAAGAATGTGCTATAAAGATAAACATGCCCAACATAAAAAATCACACATTCGAAATGCGTATACACTAAGATACTGTCATGAACTTACGTTTTGTCACAGTGGCATGAACCGGATTTGAACTGGCAATCCAATCCGGCCCCATATCAATGACATAACATCTTTACAGATATAGTCTCTCATCCACCAGCATAAAAGTGACTCACTGAACCCGTCATTAAGTTCACTGCTGTGACTACGGTTTCCGAAGTAACATTAATAGATATCCGTGAGAAATTGGTGGTGAACCGGTGATAATTGCTCGTTTGCAAAAATGGGGCATTTCACTGTCGAAAGGGTTAGGGGTACCTCAAGAGTGCAAAGCATGAGTTTGATTCCCCCCTTACCCTCAAGACATTGGACTGCGTGGTTTCAAGCAAATGAGTTATTATCGCCAATTAACCTCCGATTTTTCACAGATATGTGCTTCCATGGTACGGTGTGACGTCAAGTTAACATATCGACTTATTTCAGTTTTTTTTAATTTTTATTTGTAAATATTATTTGTGAATTATATTGAATTTAAACATTTTTATAGACGACTGACGCAAATTCCTGAACGGAAACTTCCGGTATAGAACTTCCTGTCCAGGAAGCACACCCTATGGGAAGACGTGCTTTTTTTTCTGTCCTTGTTTCGGAATTCTGTGTTTAAGGTAAAGCCATATTTTTTATACTTTACTAGTTTAAATAAGTTGAAGAGTGAAAAAATGCGCTGCGGGCTAGAGTCGTAGTTTAGGTGTATTGGAAAGTTTCAGTAGCCTAGTTTTCGTACCATCGGGACTAAAGGTTACTGGGAAGGGGCATTCCTCCATGGGTTAGGCTTTTTTTCCCGGGTGTTGTGAAAAATATTACAGGTGGCAAATGCGCAATGATAAATTTGTATTGTGTATGGTAGTTATTAAACGTTGGTCATAATATGCCACGTGGTGAATCTGTCACATGGTGGGTAGGGGTTGTGTAGACCCCGTAAAAAGTGTTAGATTATCAATAATAATTTGGGTTATCAAAAAGTATCAGTTATAAAAATTAATGCACGGTGTGAGGGTTTTCAGAATAACCGTATACTGTATGTCTCAGATGTCCCATCCACCCAAAACAAAGTGCTATATAATGGATATGAGTTGGTAATAACAACGTACTCATATAGAAAATCACGTATTGTTGGTAATAACAACGTACTCATATAGAAAATCACGTATTGTGATTTTCTATAGGAGTACGTTGTTATTACCAACTCATATCCATTATATAGCACTTTGTT